>OZ008371.1:83859837-84149650 GCA_963931995.1 Phaonia tiefii | reverse complement strand
CGATAAGACAGAAAACATATATAACAATAACTTCATTTGCTTATATTATTTATCATTTATTGTTATATATGTTTTCTGTCTTATCGGATGGCGTATTCTACGTTAAACTTAATGGCCGTGTCTCTGACACAGCCTGCAGGGACAGTCCGTGGCCGAAGGCCTCGGACAACTGTCTGCTGTAATTTTTATATTTACCAACGGCATTTGATTCAAGTCCGTTAAAAAAAATATGTTATGTTCAATTTTTTTAAACTTAATTTAATTTATGTATTTTAATTAATATTTTTATTGAAATAAGTTCTGCGAATGTTGAGAGGGCCGCCCTAATATTAAAAAAGGTTTACCTTATCGAGTCTTCGCATTAGCATTCGAGCGTTGTGTGAAAGCTTTACGCTTTACAATTCAAAATTAATGTTACAACAGCTTTATTGAAGCTTTCGCAAAAAGCTTTATTACGTTAGCTTACTGTTTGTTTCACTTTTTACTAGATTCATGTTGCCAAGCAACATTAGCTTGCTGTTCGTTTCACTTTTTACAAGATACATGTTCCTAAGCAATGTTGAGCAACCAAAAACACCACACATATGTTTGAGGGTATGTGTTTAAACAATTTTCATTTGAGAAATTAAAATACTAGAAATATATCAACCAATATGAAATGTATATCAAACGAAAGATAACATCTTCATTTACCTACAAAAAAAATTTTAAAAAAATTCATCTAGCCGTTTCCTCAAATTGAATGAAATAAAGATTACAACAATAAAAACCTGACATGACTCCTCATACCGTAAGGTAAGACGTATTCTACGTCAAAAAATACAAATCTTCAGTGTAATTTAATCAAATTAAATATTAATTAATGAAGAACATAAAAGCTTGATAAACTAAAGAAATAGAAATAGAAATAGAAATAGGATGTGTGGGCTTAGTTCTTTTTCCTAGAAATTAGTTTGCGTAATTAGATATATAATTACATATGTGTGTATAGGGATGTGTGTACGTGTGCATAACAAATGTTATCAGCAATGTCTCCTCTTCCCTTCCTTTTAATTGTTGCGAGACAATTGCAAGCGCAATCTTTTGATGTTAACAATGTGGTGTGTCGCTTCAAATGAAGTCTGTCAGATACATATTTCTGCGTGGACGAAAAATCGATATTTTATCGATAACTCCTTCAGATATGTCTGTCAGATCTTTCTGATAATTTGAACTCCACTTAACAGCAAACGATGTACTTCAAATTGCGAATTGTCGCAGATTTTAGGAGATAAATCGCAATGGTCGATTTTTTGCAGATTTTTATTTTGTTGACATTCTAGTAACAAAAAGTAGAGTTGCCAACATGCATATGTAAATTCAGCATTGTCGTTAGTAGTGTGTTTTGCACTTTTGATTTTGGCAAAATTGCCACTTTTTCTTGTTCTCATACAAAAAAAAATCATCAACCCCAAAACTAGGCAATATTACCTATGGTTATTTTTCTGTGTATATTTTGTTTTATGAAAACCGAGAATTTCTAAATAAATTCTACAGTCAATGTCAGGTGTGCGAAGTTAGCCCCCCATTTTTGGAAATAAATATTTTTGAAGATTGTTCTGAATTGTTCTAGGATTGTTCTACATTGTTCCAAAACAATGATTTTCTAAAATATAATTTGTACCGGTAAATCGAAAAAAACCAATATTAAACTTTGCACCCCATTTTTGGAAAAACGAAATTTTTGCGGTTGTTCTGGGTTGTTCTAGTTGTTCTAAACATTGTTCCAAAACGATGATTTTCTAAAATATAATTTGTACTGGTAAATCGAAAAAAACCAATTTTAAAGTTGCACCCCATTTTTGAAAAAAAAATTTTTTTGCGGTTGTTCTAGGTTGTTCTAGTTGTTCTAAACATTGTTCCAAAACAATGATTTTCTAAAATATAATTTGTACCGGTAAATCGAAAAAAACCAATTTTAAAGTTGCACCCCACTTTTGTAAAAAAAAATTTTTTTGCAGTTGTTCTAAGTTGTTCTAGGTTGTTCTAGTTGTTCTAAACATTGTTCCAAAACAATGATTTTCTAAAAAAAAATCATTTTTGTAAAAAAAAATTTTTTTGCAGTTGTTCTAAGTTGTTCTAGGTTGTTCTAGTTGTTCTAAACATTGTTCCAAAACAATGATTTTCTAAAATATAATTTGTACCGGTAAATCGAAAAAAACCAATTCTAAAGTTGCACCCCACTTTTGAAAAAAAAAAATTTTTTTGCAGTTGTTCTAAGTTGTTCTAGGTTGTTCTAGTTGTTCTAAACATTGTTCCAAAACAATGATTTTCTAAAATATAATTTGTACCGGTAAATCGAAAAAACCAATTTTAAAGTTGCACCCCACTTTTGTAAAAAAAAATTTTTTTGCAGTTGTTCTAAGTTGTTCTAGTTGTTCTAAACATTGTTCCAAAACAATGATTTTCTAAAATATAATTTGTACCGGTAAATCGAAAAAAACCAATTTTAAAGTTGCACCCCACTTTTGTAAAAAAAAATTTTTTTGCAGTTGTTCTAAGTTGTTCTAGGTTGTTCTAGTTGTTCTAAACATTGTTCCAAAACAATGATTTTCTAAAATATAATTTGTACCGGTAAATCGAAAAAAACCAATTTTAAATTTTAGAACATAATTTGATATCGCTCGAATAAAAACTTCCAGCCGAGTTTATTCTTCATTCAATGTTTTTTCAACTTTCAACGTATTCGTGACCAACCGATTCTAATACAAATCTAGTACAATCGTCAATAAACCAAGAACAACCAACGACGTCCATTTTTGTTTCCAGCAAAAGTTCGAAAAGAGTTGAATGGAAGACAAATTTGATCGAAATTTTCTGTTCCGGCCATATAAAGCTTGGTTTCGGGTTGTTCTAGTTCAGTGATGGTGAACTTTTGCCATAAGTGTGTCAAAAAATCTGTTGAAAATTTTTAAACAAAGTTCGCTTGTCACCCACCTATAAATTATAAAAAGTTGAAAATAAAATTCCTTTCGTACTAAACATATACATTTTTTATTATAATTAGTAAATATAAGTTTTTATTAAATAATTTTTAATTTATTGTGAAATTTGTTGTTGTTGCTCCGATGCGAATGTAGTAATTCTTGGTGAATATTTTGTAACTTTTAATGCCACACAAGCGGCAGATATATCATTTCCAAGACGATTTCTTGTAATGGACTTAATAAAATTCATTGCGGAAAATAACTGCTCACTATTATAAGTTGATCCAAACAGAGCGCTGTAGCAATTTTCATTGATGTGAATGAACTGGGAATTGAGTTCCATACTGTTAAAATTAAATTTTCTATTCTTTCTTCTGGTAATGATGATGATTTATCGGTATTCTCATAACTTTCCTCTAATTTACAATTTAATTCCACGAATTTGTTTCTCCATATTACACTATTCCTGAACTCAACTAGTTCCATTTCTAAATTTTCGATATTAGTGTGAGTGTGAAGTCACTTATATAGCTGGCTATTACAAATGTGTGAAAACCAATGCTTATAAATATGTGAGTACGTACGAATGTGTAAAAGTAACAAAAAAAGTAAAAATATTCAAAAAAAATCAACAAATTTCAAAAATTATATGTCCTGAAAACCCGAAAAGTGCGTGTCACGTAAATTCTGTCATTCTGTCAACTAGAACAACCGCAAAAAAATTTTTTTTCCAAAAGTGGGGTGCAACTTTAAAATTGTTTTTTTTTCGATTTACCGGTACAAATTATATTTCAGAAAATCATTGTTTTGGAACAATGTTTAGAACAACTAGAACAACCTAGAACAACTTAGAACAACTGCAAAAAAAATTTTTTTTACAAAAGTGGGGTGCAACTTTAAAATTGGTTTTTTTCGATTTACCGGTACAAATTATATTTTAGAAAATCATTGTTTTGGAACAATGTTTAGAACAACTAGAACAACCTAGAACAACTTAGAACAACTGCAAAAAAATTTTTTTTTACAAAAGTGGGGTGCAACTTTAAAATTGGTTTTTTTCGATTTACCGTTACAAATTATATTTTAGAAAATCATTGTTTTGGAACAATGTTTAGAACAACTAGAACAACCTAGAACAACTTAGAACAACTGCAAAAAAATTTTTTTTTACAAAAGTGGGGTGCAACTTTAAAATTGGTTTTTTTCGATTTACCGGTACAAATTATATTTTAGAAAATCATTGTTTTGGAACAATGTTTAGAACAACTAGAACAACTTAGAACAACTGCAAAAAAATTTTTTTTTACAAAAGTGGGGTGCAACTTTAAAATTGGTTTTTTTCGATTTACCGGTACAAATTATATTTTAGAAAATCATTGTTTTGGAACAATGTTTAGAACAACTAGAACAACCGCAAAAAAATTTTTTTTTCAAAAATGGGGTGCAACTTTAAAATTGGTTTTTTTCGATTTACCGGTACAAATTATATTTTAGAAAATCATTGTTTTGGAACAATGTTTAGAACAACCTAGAACAACCGCAAAAAAATTTTTTTTTCAAAAATGGGGTGCAACTTTAAAATTGGTTTTTTTCGATTTACCAGTACAAATTATATTTTAGAAAATCATCGTTTTGGAACAATGTTTAGAACAACTAGAACAACCCAGAACAACCGCAAAAATTTCGTTTTTCCAAAAATGGGGTGCAAAGTTTAATATTGGTTTTTTTCGATTTACCGGTACAAATTATATTTTAGAAAATCATTGTTTTGGAACAATGTAGAACAATCCTAGAACAATTCAGAACAATCTTCAAAAATATTTATTTCCAAAAATGGGGGGCTAACTTCGCACACCTGTCAATGTCGTTAATTAAATAAAAATTAATTTTTCAAATAATGAAATAGATAAAATTACTGACTGACAGAATTGTATGATACTAATGCCTTGTTCACACTGCCACGAAATTAACAATTTCGGATTGAAATTGTCGAACGAAATTGAAATCGTTCACACGGCATTTGAGCAATTTCGTTGAAAAATGACAACTGTTTGTTTAAAAACATTGCCAAGAGGAAAGTTTTAGGGCGCGGATATAATAACCAAAATTTTCCTAGGATATGAATGAAAACAATAAAATAAATGAATGGTACGTGAACTTTAACATAAAGCACTGATTCATCACGGTTTATAGTTTATTTTCACTACTCTATGTCGATGAAAACTTAAAATCTCAATTTGATGAATGAGGCGGCATATAATTGTTTTGTTTTTTTTTTTGTAATTTTAGTATCCACGTGTTCGGTGAACGAAGACGACCCATAATTATCGACAGCGTTGGAGCCACAACAAAAATTAATCGACGGTGGCAACTGAGTTTTTATTAAATGTGATTTTTCGGCAGACGTCACTTTTAGGCTTATCTCGTTGGTTTTGTAATAAAATTGGATATTTTTTTAGTAATTCGGTCCTTTAAAAGCGGCTTAGTCGATAATATCGGCCTAGATTTTAAGTCGAAGCGTGCCTTAATGACGGCTGCGTGAACTTCAAAAAATTATCTACGACGGGGGCACACCGGAAAATTTTCGGTCGGCTTCGGGGACATAGCACCAAGTCCTCTTGTTCTTACGAGTATATATATATGCAAAAAAGAGCTCTAGTTTAATTTTGTTTCGTTGTATACGGCAGTTTCAAGTTAATTTCAACGAAATTGTTTTAAATATCTCAATTTCGTGGTTGTCAATATGCGAAATTGAGCAATTACAACTAAATTTCATCCCAAATTGCGAAAGACTTCAATTTCGCGGCAACGTGAACAAGGCATAATACATACAAATCCTCCTGCCATTCCATAACGCCATCATGAAATACAAAAATGCCAAAACTAACGGTGCGTTTTCACGGGACAGTTTGAGACAAGATAGTTGAGAATATGTATTAGTTGTCACAAAGAGAACAATTGTTTGTGTGACGTGCGCGTCTAGCCAGTTATAAGGACAGTACAGTTTTAAGCACCAGCCGACAGTGTGGTTTCGTTAAATTTCGTGCTGTTATTTTTTGTTTCTTCGATGTTTTGCCATTGTGTTTTGTCTTACTCTCCAAATTACAATGGAACTGATGTACTCTGCAAAATTAGACATGTATTCATGTTTATATGTTTGTATTTCCAACCAATATTTCAACAAAAATTAGCAAAATTTTCAATTACAAATATATTTCCCAATTTGTAAAGCCGTTTGCGATGTTTTGCAGTAGGATTTGTTGTAATTGTGTGAACCAACAACAGGCACTTAGTTTTTGTTTCATGACTCTAACCGTCAAATTCAACAAGGATCCATATGAACAAACACAATAAACAAAAAAGTACAACAACAAAATACTCTGAATTTAACAGATGGAGTCATAAGAAAGCCAAATCAGTTGTTCTATTGCGCCAACCTTTACTAGTTCAGCCATGATCTGGCCGTTTATGTCAAATCTCTTGCCGAAGTTACTGTCGTTGAAAAATCAGAGACAGTGGCGAGGCAAGTGAGATAAATGTAAGTGTGGTAGTAAAAATGTGTGAATGTATTGCCACTGTCGGAGCAAAACTGTCCAGAGTAAACGCCAGGTAAATCGAGTAAAAATGCAGGTAAATGCCATGGTAGAATTATCTATAATGTACTCGCATTAGCAATTCCGTAGTTAAGCTGTCAAAATTAGCTGAATAATGAAAAACACTACGTACACAAAATGTGAAAATTTTTTTAAGACTATCTTCCTGTGCTATAAATTGTATTTTGATTGAAATTCTCTGAATTTTATTAACAAACAAAAAGAAACGAAGTCGAATTTGAGAGCTTACCCACGGAAAAGATGAAAAACCACAAATCCGCTGGGCTGCCGCGTTTACCCGATAGATCATTTTACCATGGTAAACACCTTTTAGCCGTAGAATGATAATCACGACATTATCATGATAAAAGGCTGCATGTAAACGCATTGGGTGCATTGTATTGTCTGGGCAGGTGACCGGAACTGATATGCACCTGTGACTGAGATTTATTTCCTATATTGGTGCACATGACACGTCGGAAAATTCTCGATTGGCTTCCGTCTGTCAAACAGTTGATTTGTTTCTATGATTTTATTAGGGTTGCACTCGATATTTCAGATTTACTCGATAATCGACAACTCAAACTATTATCATGTGATTTCTCATAAACTTAAACTCATATCTATGATCGAGTAAATGTACCTCGATAATGGTATTATTATGTCACAAATCATTTCAACCGCAGAGTTGTGTACGCACTTTCAGTATGAGACAGTGTGAAAATTAAACGGAAATGGGAGTGTAACGGAAACGTACCTTACTGAACATGTACATCACTGACAACACATACGAATTGATTGATGACTTGATTTTCTAAATACTTCAAGAAATTCTAAATAAATTCCACATGAAAACGTCGTGAATTAATTAAAAAGTTATTTTTACAAATAAACAAAGAAAGAAATGAATCAAATGTATGTATGATACTAATACATACAAATTCTCCTGCTATCACCTGGTAAAATTTTTGCCGTAGAATGATAATCACGACATTATCCTGATAAATGAGTGCATGTAAACGCGCTATAAAAGTGTTGCATCAAAATGTACACCAGTTTAAAATGAGTTCAAAAATTAAACTTCAGTTTTCACAGATTAAAATGGTATGAGTAATCTTCAGGGTTTGCAGGGTTAAACGGAGCTAACCGTTGAAATTCGCTAATCTTGGTTGGTGTAAATTCCGTATTTATTTTTTACTTTTATTGACTATTATAAAACCCCATGAGGTCAGTTGTCTTACACATATTAATTAAACAACCAAATTAAACTAATTTAAACATATTTCTCCAACTGGTTCTATCCTTCCTTTTTTCGCACCAGTTGGTAACACCAAGTATACGGAGGATTCTTCGGCCTGGCCTTTCCATCGGAGTCTTGGTCGTCCTCTTTTTCTGCTTCCATCGGGTACATTATCGAAAACCTTTCGCGCTGGCTCATCTTCATACATTCTGATAACATGGTCTAGCCACCGCAACTGGCCTAACTTGATTCACCCAGAGATGTCCACGTCAGAATATAAATCATATAGCTCTTGGTTCCAACTACGTCGTATGTGGTACATAACCATATATTTTACGGAGAATTTTTCTCTTGAATACTCCCAGGAGTTTTTCAGTCGCTTGCGGAATGACCCAAGTTTCGGGGACATATGCCAGGACTGGTAAAATGAGAGTCTGGTGTAGCTGGACCTTTGTCCGTTGAGAAAGGGCTTTGTTTTTAAACTGCTTGCTGAGCCCAAAATAGCAACTATTTGCAAGCACAATTCTGGATTTCCTGGATAGCGGTAATGTTAGCCTTATAACTTTTGAGGACATCTACCAGTTGGATACTTGCACCGGATCTATATAGAGTTCTTATATTCCAAGTGCATATCCGTAAATCGTGGTCCTTATAACCTTTGCGGGGGTCGTCAACAAATAGGGGTTATTTATGTTTTCTTGTTCGTTTATGTATTTTCACTGCCATTATCATAGGTGGCGGGAGGCAAACCCAGTCCACCTTTTACCTACTGCCAGGATATTTGATTGCAGCTGCACATTATGGATCAGACGCTGACCAGGATGCAATATGTCGAACCTGAATTTTCTTATTTTAGTTTCTATCCGCCGTTAGCTCGTATGTTTGGCTCATCTGCCTTCTAAGGACAAAAGAATATGCCCGATTGTTTGAAGAGCTTCGGAGACATCAGTCACCTACTAAACCTGATTTGATGCTCATTTGTTTCGCCTCCTCACTCTAGCTAGCTAACGGAGGTTTCCGAAAAGTAATTGCTCAGGACATACTTCGTGGAAGTAGTGAGCTGCTTGGACTGCCCAATGAAGGAGTCATTTCTGACCACTCCGTATAAGTTTATATTCACAATGTAAAACACAATCACACGTAAAACTTTTAAAATAAAAACTTATTTAATTGTCGGAAACTACATCAACGTTTGATGTCTTCTAAAGCTTAAGGATCGAAACGCATTAATTACCCACTTAACTGTAATGCGACTAAAACAATTCGGTTGATGCTTTGGTTTGCTACTCGGAGAAAAGGTCTTGTAGTAATTTGTGTTTTTCCATCTTCGGAAGAACAGAGAAGTTCTGTCGGATTGTGCTAGTTCCTTCTTAACTATCATCTTCTGCGGTTGACCCTCTGGGTTTGGAATGATTTTCAATTTAATATTCTTGTTGATATTCACCAGATGGAGATATTGTCTAAGAACTTCTAAGATAATCTTACCATATCATCTTGGAGTTTGAACTGCCTTTCACCACAATAGCGGCATTCATGCAAACGTGAAAGCCGAGAACTTTTGCTCAGCGCAAGTTTCCCTCGCACCGTTGCATGAGGCACCGAGTAAAGTTGCTCAGCGTAGTTGTGTTCAAAACCATATCAGCTGACCAATATGGATACATAGTCGCTTTGTATGGGAAATTTGTTTCTTTCGAGCTTTCATGAAGACCACTAGTGTGTTTATCAGGACCATCGTGATTTACTATGATGGTGGTGGTACCGAATGCTGTTGTGTTATGGATGTTTGAATGCCATTGTGCTTGAGTGCGCGGAGGTATCGTCGTCTATAATGCCTGCACCATAGTCTCCATCATCCCCATATTCCACGGCAATTGTTTGCTGCTCAGCAAACTATTTAACATATTTCTAAGTTGTTCACAGGCGTATGTAACGATGTGGTACTGCAGTTGAGTTGACTTCTTTAAGATATTATAACCACCGACGTTCTCACCTTGTTTAGGCTCTTGTTTGGAGCGCATAAATGTTGTTCAGATTTGCTGTTTCACGGGTATAAGGCTTTTCGCCGCCATACGTATTTTTCTGCACACTACTACACTACACTATTGTCAACTACCAGAATACGTCGTTGTTGCTGTGGCTGTATTAAAAAACGACCTGCTACACTAACAGTAATATAATTTACTCTCTTGACATAGTAAATTTCATCGATTACATTACTTATAACCTTTTCACACTAGCGTAGATTTTGGCGGAACGCATGGAAAATGTTGAAAAAAATTAAACATGCCCTCACACTTGCAACATCTTACATCTTCCATCTATCATCTTCTAATATTCATTTATTAATATGCCATATCGCTGTAGCGAAAATTTTGTGATCAAAAATAAGTGGAACTAAAATGGTTTAGGAAATGTATTGTCTATTGGGGCCCAGAAACTGAAAGAATGGAGAATAATGGCAATACCTATTTTATATTTGTTTGGTGTCATACCACTGCCAAATTCAAAACAAATTTGGTAACAATTGCAATATAAGTACACAAAAAGTGTAAACAAGAAATACATATGAATTTAACAGTTAGTTTGAGATTTGAAAATTGATTGAAGATGTAAGATGTGGCCTAATGTTAAAAGGATTTTACCATTACAATTTTCTGTGTACTAGTATGGGCTTGGAACAATTTTAATAGAACAATCATATTCTGTATTTAGATGCCCGCCAAAGTCGATTATATGTATATCTTAAGCGCAAATTCCAGGGCGGCCGTATACTTCGCCCTGAAGGCAGCTGGACATAATGATGGCATCGTTTAGTACCTCACATTTCTGTTCCAAATCACTAAAATTATCGGTTGAGGCACTTAAAGTGGAGTTCAGATTATCAGACGGATTTGACGATCTGTCGAATCTGAAGAAAAATTGTCAATGTGAACAGCTGTTGTCAGATAAATCTGATGGTCTTCAAAATAGTTTGAAAACCAAACGATTTATTTGAGGTTATGGATAAGACAGAGAGCGAGAGATAAAGTGGCAGAGAGAATAAGCGAAGATAAAAGCGGGAAACTACAAATTACATAGAATTTTATGTATTTAATGTGAAATGAAAAAAATACAAATCTTCAGTGTAATTTAATCAAGTGACATGTTAATTAATGGAAAACATAAAAGCTTGATAAAGTATAGAAATAGGATGTGTAGGCTTAGCTTTTTCCTACAAATTAGTTTCTGTAATTAGATATATAATTACATATGTGTGTATAGGGAAGTGTGTACGTGTGCATAACAAATGTTATCAGCAGTGTCTCCTCTTCCCTTTCGCTTGCTGCGGGCAATCAAGTAATTGTTGCGAGAAAATTGCAAGCGCAATCAGTTGGTGTTAACACTGTGGTGTGTCGCTGTAGATGCCGCAGATGTTTTTATATCTGGATTTTTTTGTTGACATTCTAGTAACAAAAAGTAGAGTTGCCAATATGCATATGTAAATTCAGCATTGGCGTTAGTAGTGTGTTTTGCACTTTTGATTTTGGCAAAATTTCCACTTTTTCTTGTTCTCATACAAAAAAATCATCAACCCCAAAACTAGGCAATATTACCTATGGTTATTTTTTCTGTGTATATTTTGTTTTCTGAAAACGGAGAAATTCTAAATTAAATAAAAATTAATTTTTTCAAATAAAGAAATAGATAAAATTACTGACTGACAGAATTGAATGATACTAATGCCTTGTTCACGCTGCCACGAAATTGACAATTTCGGATTGAAATTGTCGAACGAAATTGAAATCGTTCACACGGCATTTGACAAATTTCGTTGAAAAATTATAACTGTTTGTTTACAAACATTGCCATGAGTAAAATTTTAGTGCGTGGACACAATAACCAAAATTTTTCTAGGACATGAATGAAAACAATAAAATAAACGTGAACTTTAACATAAAGCACTGACTCATCACGGTTTATAGTTTATGTTCACTAAAATCACAATTTGATGAATGAGGCGGCATATAATTGTTTTGTTTTTTGTTGTAATTTTAGTATCCACGTGATCGTTGAACGGAGACGACCCATAATTATCGACAGCGGTGGAGCAACAACAAAAATTAATCGACGATGGCAACTGAGTCTTTATTAAATGTGAGTTTTCGGCAGACGTTACTTTTAGGCTTATCTCGTTGGTTTTGTTAAAAAATTGGATATGTTTTTAGTAATTCGGTCCTTTAAAAGCGGCTTAGTCGATAATATCGGCCTAGATTTTAAGTCGAAGCGTGCCCTAATGACGGCTGCGTGAACTTCAAAAATTATCTACGACGGCGGCACACCGGAAAATTTTCTGTCGGCTTCGTTCTCCTGCATATATGCAATAAAGAGTTCTAGTTTAATTTTGTTGAGTAAAAACAGCGTTGTATACGACAGTTTCAAGTCAATTTCAATGAAATTCTTGTAAATATCTCAATTTCGTAGTTGTCAAAATATATGCGAAATAGAGCAATTACACCTAAATTGCAGCCCAAATTGCGAAAGACTTCAATTTCGCGGCAACGTGAACAAGGCATAATAAATACAAATCCTCCTGCCATCACCTGGTCTAATTCCATAACGCCATCATGAAATACAAAAATGTCAAAACTAACGGTGCGTTTACACGGGACAGTTTGAGATAAGATAGTTGAGAATATGTATTAGTTGTCAAAAAGAGAAAAATTGTTTGTGTGGCGTGCGCGTCTAGCCAGTTATAAAGAGAGTACAGTTTTAAGCATCCGCCATCAGTGTGGTGGAAATTAAAACTTATTTAACTCACATAACCGTCGACTTGTCGGAAACTACATCAACGTTTGATGTCTTCTAAAGCTTAAGGATCAAAACGTACTAATTACCCACTGAATTGTAATGCGACTAAAACAATTCGGTTGATACTTTGGTTTGCAACTCGGAGGAAAGTATGGTACTACTTTGTCTTTTTCCATCTTCGGCAAAACAGACAACTTCTGTCCGATTGTGGCTGCTGCTGCACCAACGCCGGGTGGGTTTTCCGTTTCAGCTGGTTCCTTCTTAACTATCATCTTCTGCGGTTGACCCTCTGGGTTTGGAATGATTTTCAATTTAATATTCTTGTTGCTATTCACCAGATGGAGATATTGTCTAAGAACTTCTAAGATAATCTTACCATATCATCTTGGAATTTGAACTGCCTTTCACCACAATGTGTTTATCAGGGCCATCGTGATTTACTATGATGGTGGTGGTACGGAATGCTGTTGTGTTATGGATGTTTGAATGCCATTGTGCTTGAGTGCGCGGAGGTATCGTCGTCTATAATGCCTGCACCATAGTCTCCATCATCCCCATATTCCGCGGCAATTGGTTGCAGCTCAGCAAACTATTTAACATATTTCTAAGTTGTTCACAGGCGTATGTAACGATGTGGTACTGCAGTTGAGTTGACTTCTTTAAGATATTATAACCACCGACGTTCTCACCTTGTTTAGGCTCTTGTTTGAAGCGCATAAATGTTGTTCAGATTTGCTGTTTCATGGGTATAAGGCCACCCGTATTTTTCTGCACACTACTACACTACACTATTGTCATTTACCAGAATACATCGTTGTTGCTGTGGCTGTATTAAAAAACGACCTGCTACACTAACAGCAGCGCAGGCTTTTAGGCTCCAGAAAAATGGAATGGGAAAATGATTTACTCTCTTGACATAGTAAATTTCATCGATTACATTACTTATAACCTTTTCACACTAGCGTAGATTTTAGGGGAACGCATGGAAAATGTTGAAAAAAAATTAAACATGCGCTCACACTTGCAACATCTTACATCTTCCATCTATCATCTTCTAATATTCATTTATTAATATGCCATATCGCTGCAGTGAAAATTTTGTGATCAAAAATAAGTGGAACTAAAATGGTTTAGGAAATGTATTGTCTATATCAAAAATAAGTGGAACTAAAATGGTTTAGGAAATGTATTGTCTATTGGGGCCCAGAAACTGAAAGAATGGAGAATAATGGCAATACCTATTTTATATTTGTTTGGTGTCATACCACTGCCAAATTCAAAACAAATTTGGTAACAATTGCAATATAAGTACACAAAAAGTGTAAACAAGAAATACATATGAATTTAACAGTTAGTTTGAGATTTGAAAATTGATTGAAGATGTAAGATGTGGCCTAATGTTAAAAGGATTTTACCATTACAATTTTCTGTGTACTAGTATGGGCTTGGAATAATTTTAATAGAACAATCATATTCTGTATTTAGATGCCCGCCATAGTCGATTATATGTATATCTTAAGCGCAAATTCCAGGGCGGCCGTATACATCGCCCTGAAGGCAGCTAGACATAATGATGGCATCGTTTAGTACCTCACATTTCTGTTCCAAATCACTAAAATTATCGGTTGAGGCACTTAAAGTGGAGTTCAGATTATCAGACGGATTTGACGATCTGTCGAATCTGAAGAAAAATTGTCAATGTGAACAGCTGTTGTCAGATAAATCTGATGGTCTTCAAAATAGTTTGAAAACCAAACGATTTATTTGAGGTTATGGATAAGACAGAGAGCGAGAGATAAAGTGGCAGAGAGAATAAGCGAAGATAAAGCGGGAAACTACAAATTACATAGAATTTTATGTATTTAATGTGAAATAAAAAAAAATCTTCAGTGTAATTTAAATACATGACATGTTAATTAATGGAAAACATAAAAGCTTGATAAAGAATAGAAATAGGATGTGTAGGCTTAGTTTTTTTCCCACAAATTAGTTTCTGTAAGTAGATATATAATTACATATGTGTGTATAGGGATGTGTGTACGTGTGCATAACAAATGTTATCAGCAGTGTCTTCTCTTCCCTTTCGCTTGCTGCGGGAAATCAAGTAATTGTTGCGAGACAATTGCAAGCGCAATCAGTTGGTGTTAACACTGTGGTGTGTCGCTTCAAATGAAGTCTGTCAGATACATATTTCTGTGTAGCCGAAAAGTCGATATTTTATCGATTACTCCTTCAGATATGTCTGTCAGATCTGTCTGATAATTTTAACTCTACTTAACACCAAACGATGTACTTCCAATTGCGAATTGTCGCAGATTTTAGGAGATAAATCGCAATAGTCCATTTTTTGCAGATGTAGATGTCGCAGATGTTTTTATATCTTGATTTTTTTTGCTGAGATTCTAGTAATAAAAAGTAGAGTTGCCAATATGCATATGTAAATTCAGAATTGTCGTTAGTAGTGTGTTTGTCACTTTTGATTTTGGTAAAATTGCCACTTTTTCTTGTTCTCATACAAAAAAATCATCAACCCCAAAACTAGGCAATATTACCTATTTTAATTTTTTCTGTGTATATTTTGTTTTATGAAAACCAAGAAATTCTAAATAAATTCCACAGTCAAATGTCGTTAATTAAATAAAAATTAATTTTTTCAAATAAAGAAATAGATAAAATTACTGACTGCCAGAATTCTATGATACTAATGCCACGAAAAATGTCGGATTGAAATTGTCGAACGAAATTGAAATCGTTCACACGGCATTTGAAAAATTATAACTGTTTGTTTACAAACATTGCCATGAGTAAAATTTTAGTGCGTGGACACAATAACCAACATTTTCCTAGGAAATGAATGAAACAATAAGATAAATGAATGGTACATGAACTTTAACATAAAGCACTGATTCATCACGGTTTATAGTTTATTTCCACTACTCTATGTCGATGAAAACTTAAAATCTCAATTTGATGCATGAGGCGGCATATAATTGTTTTGTTTTTTGTTGTAATTTTAGTATCCACGTGATCGGTGAACGAAGACGACCCATAATTATCGACGGCGGTGGAGCAACAACAAAAATTAATCGACGGTGGCAACTGAGTCTTTATTAAATGTGAGTTTTCGGCAGATGTTACTTTTAGGCTTATCTCGTTGGTTTTGTAAAAAAATTTGATATTTTTTTAGTAATTCGGTCCTTTAAAAGCGGCTTATGCGATAATATCGGCCTAGATTTTAAGTCGAAGCGTGCCTTAATGACGGCTGCGTGAACTTCAAAAAATTATCTACGACGGGGGCACACCGGAAAATTTTCGGTCGGCTTCGGGGACATAGCACCAAGTCCTCTTGTTCTTACGAGTATATATATATGCAAAAAAGAGTTCTAGTTTAATTTTGTTGAATAAAAACAGCGTTGTATACGACAGTTTCAAGTCAATTTCAACGAAATTGTTTTAAATATCTCAATTTCGTAGTTGTCAATATGCGAAATTGAGCAATTACAACTAAATTTCAGCCCAAATTGCGAAAGACTTCAATTTCGCGGCAACGTGAACAAGGCATAATACATACAAATCCTCCTGCCATCACCTGGTCTAATTCCATAACGCCATCATGAAATACAAAAATGACAAAACTAACGGTGCATTTGCACGGGACAGTTTGAGACAAGATAGTTGAGAATATGTATTAGTTGTCATAAAGAGAACAATTGTTTGTGTGACGTGCGCGTCTAGCCAGTTATAAAGAGAGAACAGTTTTAAGCACCCGCCGACAGTGTGGTTTCGTTAAATTTCGTGCTCTTATTTTTTGTTTCTTCGCTCTTTTGCCATTGTGTTTTGTCTTACTTCTCCAAATTACAATGGAACTGATGTACTCTGCAAAATTAGACATGTATTCATGTTTATATGTTTGTATTGCCAACCAATATTTCAACAAAAATTAACAAAATTTTCAATTATAAATATATTTCGTTTGCGATGTTTTGCAGTAGGATTTTTTGTAATTGTGTGAACCAACAACAGGCATTTAGTTTTTGTTTCATGACTCTAACCGTCAAATTCAACAAAGATCCATATGACAAAAAAGTACAACAACAAAATACACTGAATTTAACAGATGGAGTCATAAAAAAGCAAAATCAGTTGTTCTATTGCGCCAACCTTTACTAGTTCAGCCATGATCTGGCCGTTTATGTCAAATCTCTTGCCGAAGTTACTGTCGTTGAAAAATCAGAGACAGTGGCGAGGCAAGCGAGATAAATGTAAGTGTGGCAGTAAAAATGTGTGAATGTATTGCCACTGTCGGAGCAAAACTGTCCAGAGTAAACGGCAGGTAAATCGAGTAAAAATGCAGGTAAACACCATGGTAGAATTATCTGTAAGGTAGTCGCATTAGCAATTTCGTAGTTAAGCTGTCAAAATTAGCTGAATAATGAAAAACACTACGTACCCAAATTGTGAAATTTTTTGTAAGACTATCTTACTCTGCTATAAATTGTATTTTGATTGAAATTCTCTGAATTTTATTAACAAACAAAAAGAAACGAAATCGAATTTGACAGCTTACCCACGGAGAAGATGAAAAAACACAAATCAGCTGGACTGACGCGTTTACCCGATAGATCATTTTACCATGGTAAACTCCTTTTAGCCGTAGAATGATAATCACGACATTATCATGATAAAAGACTGCATGTAAACGCGCTATTACATTGGGTGCGTTGTATTGTCTGGGCAGGTGACCGGAACTGATATGCACCTGTGACTGAGATTTATTTCCTATATTGGTGCACATGACACGTCGGAAAATTCTGTCAAACAGTTGATTTGTTTCTATGATTTTATTAGGGTTGCATTCGATATTTCAGATTTACTCGATAATCGACAAATCAAACTATTATCATGTGATTTCTCATAAACTTAAACTCATATCTATGATCGAGTAAATGTACCTCGATAATGGTATTATTATGTCACAAATCATTTCAACCGCAGAGTTGTGTACGCACTTTCAGTATGAGACAGTGTGAAAATTAAACGGAAATGGGAGTGTAAAGGAAACGTACATTACTGAACATGTACATTACTGACAACACATACAAATTGATTAATGAATTGATTTTCTAAATACTAAGAAAATTTTAAGAAATTCTAAATAAATTCCACATAAAAACGTCGTGAATTAATTAAAAAGTTATTTTTACAAATAAAGAAAGAAAGAAATGAATTAAATGTATGTATGATACTAATACATACAAATTCTCTTGCTATCACCTGGTAACATTTTTGCCGTAGAATGATAATCACGACATTATCCTGATAAATGAGTGCATGTAAATGTAGAGAACTCGACAATTGTTGAGTATGAACTGCACTTTATTGAAGTAGATGATATTCATGTAACATAGTGGGTGGGAATAGATAAACATAAATATAAGTGCAATAAGAGAATGTAAGATGAGAGGGCAGGGTTTCCTACCCGTTGACATCCCCCTTTTTAAGTTAGATATGAAAGAAAATGACTTCAATAAAATAATGACTTTAATTCATTGTTAAATATAAATAAGTATAGTATATGCGAGTAGACTAGTTTCCATTTTGAGGTTTATAGCGATCTGGTTCTTTAATAGTACGGCCATAGCGTGACATCTTGATTGCTGGTAATGATGGTTTGGTCATCTCACATTCTGCCGTTGTCGTAAGAGATGTGTCCGTTGATGATGGTTTGGTCATCTCACATTCCGCCGTTGTCGTAAGAGATGTGTCCGTTGTTTCTGTGGTTTCAGGTATGTCTGGTACAATTGTTTGTGGTGCTGGTATGTATGCTTTTGTTGGTTGTATGTGAATTGAATTACGTCTTATGAGTTTGCCGTCGTCAGTTCTAATGTAGAAGGAGCGTGGTGTATTTTTGTTTTCATTTTCAATTGTTCCGGATACCCAATTACGATGCCCGCGTTGTACTCTGATACGATCACCATGTTGAATCGGCTGAGAGCGTTTTGTACTTTCATCATAATTTTCCTTGTACGTGTTCCTTAGTTTATTCATATTGGCTTGTACATTTGCTACTACTCGGGGTTTTAATACTTCGTTTGATGTCGGTATTGTACTTCTTGTGATTCGGCTCATTAGACGTTGATTCGGAGATTCTAATTCATCATTTCTTGGTGTGTTTCTATAATTTAGTAAGGCAAGAAAAATATCGCTATTGTCCTTTGAGCATTTTTTCAAAATAGACTTTGCTGTCTGCACGTATCTTTCGGCAAGGCCGTTTGATCTCGGGTAATAAGGACTTGATGTTTGATGTTGTATGTCCCAAGATTTTGTAAAGTTTGAAAATTCTTTGGAACTAAATTGTGGTCCGTTGTCAGACTCCAATATTACTGGAATTCCGTGTGTGGAAAACCAGTTTTTTAAAAGTTTTATGACTTCAAATGACGTTGACTGTTCAAGCACTGCAAAGTCCATGAAACCAGAATAGCTATCAGCAATTAACAAGTAATCTTTTTCTTGGAAATGAAATATGTCTGTTGCCACGGTTTCAAATGGTAATGAAGGTATAGGTTTTATGATTAATGGTTCTTTTTGTTTTGATGGTTGGTAAGACTCACAGATGGCACATTTTTCAACGAAGTTTTTAATATCCTTGTACATGCCGATCCAAAATACGACTGATCGTGCTCTGCTTATGCATCTTTGAATTCCCTGATGTCCTGAATGAATTTTTGCTAAAATATCAGTCTATAGTGATTTTGGTATTAGTATTTTGGTGGCGTTGTAGATTATTCCGTTCGAATATGTTAGTTCGTCACGAAAATTCCAAAATTCGCGAATTTCTGTTGGTAACTCAGATATAGTTGATGGCCACCCATCGAGTATGAATTGAATAAGCTTTTGTGATTTACTATCCTTAGCTGTTTCGGCAAACATTTTATGTATTGTAGTTGTGGTGAATTTAGCGACTGTGTGAACTTCTATTACTTCCTCGGTATCTGTATTTTGTTTATTTTCGCAGTCTCTGCTTAGAGTATCGGCTAATTTAATTTCTGTCCCTTTCCTATATATTACTTGTGGAGAATATGGTATAACGCGTAGTAAAATTGTTTGCAATCTCTGAGAGGCTGAATGAAGTGGTTTTTTAAAGATGGATTCTAGAGGCTTGTGGTTAGTTTCGATAATCAGTTTTTTGCCGTATATGTACTCGTGAAACTTCTCACAAGCGAATCTAATCGCCGTCGCCTCTTTCTCGATTTGGGCATAATTTTGCTCTGATTTCGAGAGTGATTTTGACGCATAAGCTACCGGTTGGTCATTTTGGAGTAGTGCGGCGCCTACGCTGGATTTACTAGCGTCTACTTGGAGTTTTACATCGAGATTCGGGTCGAAATAGCGGTGCACGGGTGTTGAGGAGAATGCGGTTTTGAGGAGAATGCGGAATTTTGTATAAATTTACATAAATACGTTGCCATAGCTAATATTCGTTGAAGCTGCGTTTTGTTTTCTGGTCGTTTAAGTTGATTTATGGCCGTTATCTTATCCGGGTCTGCTTCAATGCCATGAGAGGTTAAAATGTGACCTAAAAATTTAACTTTGTTTACATTAAACACACATTTATCTTTGTTTAGTTTGAAACCTGCGTCTTTTAATATTTTAATTACAGCCTCCGTTTGCTTTTCAAGCTGTTTTTTTGTTTCGGCGTGTATCAGAATATCGTCCATTGACACTTCTGTGTTTTTCGCATTTTCTAATAGTTGGGACATTAGCTGTTGATATACCTCGGGCGCTGATGCTAGACCAAATGGTAGCCTTTGATAAGAATAACGCCCCCATGGTGTTGCCATCGTTAAGTATTTTCGTGTACGATCCGTGACCTCAATCTGCCAAAATCCTTTTTTACAGTCTAAAAGAGTAAACCATTTAGATTTTTCAATATTTGCTGTTATCTCGTCGATCGTTTTTAGTGGATGATATCGTCTGTGTATGTTCTTGTTTATGTATGTTGGGTCAATGCAAACACGGATCTTACCTTTTTGCTTAACTACAACCATTGGTGACGCTGCAGGGGTAATCTCGTCTGTCTTTGTTAATACTCCTAGCTTTACCATGTTGTCTATTTCCTTTTTGACCGCTTCTTTTAGTGCATGTGGTATTTTTCTTGGAGCGTTCGAATGACGGGTTGTCGACCAAATCGATGTCATATACAAAGTTTTTTACCTTGCCTAATCGGTCAAATATTTTTGTGTCAAACTTGAGCTCATTTACTCTAAGTATCAGTGAAAAACGTTCGCAATCTTGTTTCCCTAAAAGCGGTTCAAAGTTGGAAAAATCTTCTACCACCAAAAATTTTGCTCTTAATTTTCTATTCCGCACAACGCAATTTAGGAGAATTTCACCACAAACATCGATTTTTCCACCTCCGAACGCAATTAATTTGTTATTCACGGCTTGCATTTTATTTGTTTTATTATTGTCTATCAGACTTAGAGGAATCACATTGCATTGAGCAGCTGTGTCCAGCTTGAATTTTATTTTGTTGTTGTCGACCATTATCTCTTCATACCAATTTTCTTTTTCGTCTTTGTTTGGTTCTGCTATGTTAACAGTCAAAACAAAGAGATCGCTGTCGGCGTCAGAGTCAGTATTTGCATTCTGCTGCAGAGCGTTAACGTGTTTATGTTCGCGGCGCTTAGATCGAAAGCAGCATTGAGAGAAGTGCCCTTTACGGTGACAGATTTTGCATGTTCTGTTAAATGCTGGGCAATTACGACTCTCATGCTGTTGACCGCAACGTTTGCAATCGTAGACTGCTTTATTATTTTCGTTCCCTTTGTTTGCCGTCCACTTGGGTTTTGCATATTTGCGAATTGCCTCTACTTTTAATTCGTCTTTTTTATGGAGTTCTTTAAGCTGCTGTGTAGCCATCTCACTCGCTCTACAAATTTTAATGGCTTTTTCCAACCCGATATCGTCTTCAGCTAGTAATTTTTCTCTCACTGAATCACTACCTATGCCAACCACAATTTTATCCCGTAATAGAGAATCCTCAATAACACCGAAATCACATTTTTTTGCTTGGTTCTTTATTTTTGTAAAATATTCATCAAACGCTTCACCCTCAGATTGAAACATTGTGTTGAATGTATATCGCTCAAAAGTAACACTTATTTTTGGAGCGAAGTGTTCGTCGAACTTTTGTATTATTTTTTTCACATCAAGTTGTTCTGCCCTAGTTAGCGAGAACGAGTTGTATATGTTGATAGCTTCCGCACCGATGCACGACATCAACGTCGCCACTTGAATTTCTGCCGGTTTTTTGTCAAGCTGTGCAGCTGTGGAAAACCAATTATATTGCTGTATCCAGCTTTTCCAGGCCGTTAATGCATTGTTGCCGGTGACTTGTAATGGTTTGGGAGGTCTTACAAATGATGACGCCGAATTTTATGACCTTTCTTCACCTTCGTTTGGCATTCTTTATTAATCTTAATCTTTCTTAAGCACCACTTCTGACACCATGTAGTAAACTCGACAATTGTTGAGTATGAACTGCACTTTATTGAAGTAGATGATATTCATGTAACATAGTGGGTGAGAATAGATAAACATAAATATAAGTGCAATAAGAGAATGTAAGATGAGAGGGCAGGGTTTCCTACCCGTTGACAGAAAACGCTCTATAAAAGTGTTGCATCAAAATGTACACCAGTTTAAAATGAGTTCAAAAATTAAACTTCAGTTTTCACAGATTAAAATGGTATGAGTAATCTTCAGGGTTTGCATGGTTAAACGGAGCTAACCGTTGAAATCCGCTAATCTTGGTTGGTGTAAATTCCGTATTTATTTTTTACTTTTATAGACTATTATAAAACCTCATGAGGTCAGTTGTCTTACACATATTAATTAAACAACCAAATTAAACTAATTTAAACATATTTCTCCAACTGGTTCTATCCTTCCTTTTTCGCACCAGTAGGTAACACCAAGTATACGGAGGATTCTTCGGCCTGGCCTTTCCATCGGAGTCTTGGTCGTCCTCTTTTTCTGCTTCCATCGGGGACATTATCGAAAACCTTTCGCGCTGGCTCATTTTCATACATTCTGATAATATGGCGCCACCGCAACTGGCCTAATTTGATTCACCGAGAGATGTCCACGTCAGAATATAAATCATATAGCTCTTGGTTCCAACTACGTCGGTACTCGCCGTTTTCCTTAACATAACCATATATTTTACGGAGAATTTTTCTCTTGAATACTCCCAGGAGTTTTTCAGTCGCTTGCGGAATGACCCAAGTTTCGGGGACATATGCCAGGACTGGTAAAATGAGAGTCTGGTGTAGCTGGACCTTTGTCCGTTGAGAGAGGGCTTTGTTTTTAAACTGCTTGCTGAGCCCAAAATAGCAACTATTTGCAAGCACAATTCTGGATTTCCTGGATAGCGGTAATGTTAGCCTTATAACTTTTGAGGACATCTGCCAGTTGGATACTTGCACCGGATCTATATAGAGTTCTTACATTCCAAGTGCATATCCGTAAATCGTGGTCCTTATAACCTTTGCGGGGGTCGTCAACAAATAGGGGTTGTTTATGTTTCCTTGTTCGTTTATGTATTTGCCATTATGATAGGTGGCGGGAGGCAAACCCAGTCCACCTTTTACCTAATGCCAGGATATTTGATGGCAGCCGCTCATTATGGATCAGACGCTGACCAGGATGCAATATGTCGAACCTGGATTTTCTTATTTTAGTTTCTATCCGCCGTTGGCTCGTATGTTTGGCTCATCCGCCTTCTAAGGACAAAAGAATATGCCCGATTGTTTGATGAGCTTCGATGACATCAGTCACCTACTAAACCTGATTTGATGCTCATTTGTTTCGCCTCCTCACTCTAGCTAGCTAACGGAGGTTTCCGAAAAGTAATTGGCCAGGACATACTTCGTGGAAGAAGTGAGCTGCTTGGACTGCCCAATGAAGGAGTCATTTCTGACCACTCCGTATAAGTTTATATTCACAATGTAAAACACAATCACACGTAAAACTTTTGAATTAAAACTTATTTAACTCAAATAACCGTTGATTTGTCGGAAACTACATCAACGTTTGATGTCTTCTAAAGCTTAAGGATCGAAACGCATTAATTACCCACTTAACTGTAATGCGACTAAAACAATTCGGTTGATGCTTTGGTTTGTTACACGGAGAAAAGGTCTTGTAGTAATTTGTGTTGTCCCATCTTCGGAAGAACAGATAAGTTCTGTCCGATTGTGCTGGCTCCTTCTTAACTATCATCTTCTGCGGTTGACCCTCTGGGTTTGGAATGATTTTCAATTTAATATTCTTGTTGCTATTCACCAGATGGAGATATTGTCTAAGAACTTCTAAAATAATCTTACCATATCATCTTGGAGTTTGAACTGCTTTTCACCACAATGTGTTTATCAGGACCATCGTGATTTACTATGATGGTGGTGGTACCGAATGCTGTTGTATTATGGATGTTTGAATGCCATTTTGCTTGAGTGCGCGGAGGTATCGTCGTCTATAATGCCTGCACCATACTCTCCATCATCCCCATATTCTGCGGCAATTGTTTGCTGCTAAGCAAACTATTTAACATATTTCTAAGTTGTTCACAGGCGTATGTAACGATGTGGTACTGCAGTTGAGTTGACTTCTTTAAGATATTATAACCACCGACGTTCTCACCTTGTTTAGGCTCTTGTTTGAAGCGCATAAATGTTGTTCAGATTTGCTGTTTCACGGGTATAAGGCTTTTCGCGCCATACGTATTTTTCTGCACACTACTTCACTACACTATTGTAATTTACCAGAATACATCGTTGTTGCTGTGGCTGTATTAAAAAACGACCTGCTACACTTGTAGGCTCCAGAAAAATGGAATGGAAAAAGGATTTACTCTCTTGACATAGTAAATTTCCTCGATTACATTACTTATAGCCTTTTCACACTAGCGTAGATTTGGGGAAACGCATGGAAAATGTTGAAAAAAATTAAACATGCACTCACACTTGCAACATCTTACATCTTCCATCTGTCATCTTCTAATATTCATTTATTAATATGCCACATCGCTGTAGCGAAAATTTTGTGATCAAAAATAAGTGGAACAAAAATGGTTTGGGAAATGTTGTCTGTATATTGTATTGTATATTTGGGCCCAGAAACTGAAAGAGTGGAGAATAAAATTCGTCGTGTTTATTTTTTAACATTTCATATTTATTACAATTGTTGTTTTTCTACATTTATTTCGTCAAGATGTATCTATATTAGGTGGTGTTATTGCGGCAATGGCAATAGCTATTTTATATTTGTTTGGTGTCATACCACTGCCAAATTCAAAACAAATTTGGTAATAATTGCAATATATGTACACAAAAAGTGTTAAAAAGAAATACGTATGAATTTAACAGTTAGTTGAGGCAAAGATTTGAAAACATTTAAATCAGCTGTTCTAGCGCTGCCACCTGATATAAATACATCTTTTGTTTTGTTTTTTGATTTTCTGACATTTGTTCTAGAAATTCAATTTTGTTCTAGTGATGGGTGAAACGTAATGAAATAGGAAAATTTTTCAAAGATGTTGAGCTCACAAAGTGTCAAATTTGTATGGGGAAATGTTAACATCTTTGGCAAATTGATTGAAGATGTAAGATGTGGCCTAGTGTTAAAAGGATATTACCATTACAATTTTCTGTGTACTAGTATGGGCTTGGAACATTGCACCAGTATGGGTTGGAACAATTTTAATAGAAGAATCCTATTCTGGACCTCGTTTCTGTAGTTCTCGAATCGAAAATGTTTTCACATGAAACATGTGAATTGAAACAAAAAAGCTAGGAATCGGTACAAAAAATTGGTTCCCACATGTGACTGTTTCTACAACGTTTGTTTTGCGAAAACTTTCTGTGACGTACTGCTTTTTTCATTCTTATTGGAAAAATGCGAGAAAATCTGTTTCTAAAAAGTAGTGAGTCGAAAAAATTAAAATGTGAAACGTCAAAAATACTCACAAATTAAAACGGTGCGACATTTTGATATTGCTTCTACAAAAAGGTTTTTTACGAAATTAAAACTTATTTTTTAAGTGGAGAAGAGAAGAACTATATCTTTTCTGTTATGTATTTCAATTAATTTTTCCAAAATATTACAGAAAAATCAAGAAAGCAAAAATAGAATGCAGTTGAATACATGTCTATACTTCTTTTTGTTATTCTTTTTCGCGCTAGTTTATTTTGTTTGTTTATATTTTTTTCTTACGTGACAGCTTGCTTGGAATATTCCAATCAAAACTTCATCGGTGTTGCCTCTTTTCGCATTGATATACAGAAACACTTTTTACTCACAAATCGAGAAACGATGGAATTTTTTGTTTCATGCTTAATGTGAAATCTTTTTCGATTCGAGAACTACAGAAACGAGGTACTGTATTTAGATGCCCGCCATAGTCGATTATATGTACTTATATCTTAAGCTCAAATTCCAGGGCGGCCGTGTACTTCGCCCTGAAGGCATCTAGACATAATGATGGCATCGTTTAGTACCCCACATTTCTGTTCCAAATCACTAAAATAATGGGTTGCGGTTGAATCTGAAGAAAAATTGTCAATGTGAACAGCTGTTGTCAGATAAATCTGATGGTCTTCAAAATAGTTTGAAAACCAAACGATTTATTTGAGCGATTTATTGAGAGCGAGAGATAAAATGGTAGAGAGAATAAGCTAATATAAAAGCGGAAAACTACAAATTACATAGAATTTTATGTATTTAATGTGAAATGAAATAGGATGTGTGGGCTTAGTTTTTTTTCCTACAAATTAGTTTCTGTAATTAGATATATAATTACATATGTGTGTATAGGGATGTGTGGACGTGTGCATAACAAATAATATCAGCAGTGTCTCCTCTTCCCTTTCGCTTGCTGCGGGCAATCAAGTAATTGTTGCGAGACAATTGCAAGCGCAATCAGTTGGTGTTAACACTGTGGTGTGTCGGATACATATTTCTGTGTGGACGAAAAAACGATATTTTATCGATAACCCCTTCAGATATGTCTGTCAGATCTGTCTGATAATTTGAACTCCACTTAACACCAAACGATGTACTTCCAATTGCGAATTGTCGCAGATTTTAGGAGATAAATAGCAATAGTCAATTTTTTGCAGATGTAGATGTCGCAGATGTTTTTATATCTTGATTTTTTTTGTTAACATTCTAGTAACAAAAAGTAGAGTTGCCAATATGCATATGTAAATTCAGCATTGTCGTTAGTAGTGTGTTTTCCACTTTCGATTATGGCAAAATTTCCACTTTTTCTTGTTCTCATACAAAAAAATCATCAACCCCAAAACTAGGCAATATTACCTATGGCTATTTTTCCTGTTTATATTTTGTTTTATGAAAACCGAAAAATTTTAAATAAATTCCACAGTCAAATGTCGTTAGTTAAATAAAAATTAATTTTTTCAAATAAAGAAATAGATAAAATTACTGACTGACAGAATTGTATGATACTAATGCGACGAAAAATGTCGGATTGAAATTGTCGAACGAAATTGAAATCGTTCACACAGCATTTGAAAAATTATAACTGTTTGTTTACAAACATTGCCATGAGTAAAATTTTAGTGCGTGGACACAATAACCAACATTTGCCTAGGAAATGAATGAAAACATTAAATAAATGAATGGTACGTGAACTTTAACATAAAGCACTGATTCATCACGGTTTATAGTTTATTTTCACTACTCTATGTCGATGAAAACTTAAAATCTCAATTTGATGAATGAGGCGGCATATAATTGTTTTGTTTTTTGTTGTAATTTTAGTATCCACGTGATCGGTGAACGAAGACGACCCATAATTATCGACGGCGGTGGAGCAACAACAAAAATTAATCGACGGTGGCAACTGAGTCTTTATTAAATGTGAGTTTTCGACAGACGTTACTTTTAGGCTTATCTCGTTGGTTTTGTAAAAAAATTGGATATTTTTTTAGTAATTCGGTCCTTTAAAAGCGGCTTAGGCGATAATATCGGCCTAGATTTTAAGTCGAAGCATGCCTTAATGACGGCTGCGTGAACTTCAAAAAATTATCTACGACGGCGGCACACCGGAAAATTTTCTGTCGGCTTCGGGGACATAGCACCAAGTCCTCTTGTTCTTACGAGTATATATATATGCAAAAAAGAGTTCTAGTTTAATTTTGTTGAGTAAAAACAGCATTGTATACGACAGTTTCAAGTCAATTTCAACTAAATTGTTTTAAATATCTCAATTTCGTAGTTGTCAATATGCGAAATTGAGCAATTACAACTAAATTTCAGCCCAAATTGCGAAAGACTTCAATTTCGCGGCAACGTGAACAAGGCATAATACATACAAATCCTCCTGCCATCACCTGGTCTAATTCCATAACGCCATCATGAAATACAAAAATGTCAAAACTAACGGACAGTTTGAGACAAGATAGTTTCGAATATGTATTAGTTGTCATAAAGAGAACAATTGTTTGTGTGACGTGCGCGTCTATCCAGTTATAAAGAGAGAACAGTTTTAAGCACCCGCCGACAGTGTGGTTTCGTTAAATTTCGTGCTCTTATTTTTTGTTTCTTCGCTCTTTTGCCATTGTGTTTTGTCTTACTTCTCCAAATTACAATGGAACTGATGTACTCTGCAAAATTAGACATGTATTCATGTTTATATGTTTGTATTGCCAACCAATATTTCAACAAAAATTAGCAAAATTTTCAATTATAAATATATTTCGTTTGCGATGTTTTGCAGTAGGATTTTTTGTAATTGTGTGAACCAACAACAGGCATTTAGTTTTTGTTTCATGACTCTAACCGTCAAATTCAACAAGGATCCATATGACAAAAAAGTACAACAACAAAATACACTGAATTTAACAGATGGAGTCATAAAAAAGCAAAATCAGTTGTTCTATTGCGCCAACCTTTACTAGTTCAGCCATGATCTGGCCGTTTATGTCAAATCTCTTGCCGAAGTTACTGTCGTTGAAAAATGAGAGACAGTGGCGAGGCAAGCGAGATAAATGTAAGTGTGGCAGTAAAAATGTGTGAATGTATTGCCACTGTCGGAGCAAAACTGTCCAGAGTAAACGGCAGGTAAATCGAGTAAAAATGCAGGTAAACACCATGGTAGAATTTTCTGTAAGGTAGTCGCATTAGCAATTTCGTAGTTAAGCTGTCAAAATTAGCTGAATAATGAAAAACACTACGTACCCAAATTGTGAAATTTTTTGTAAGACTATCTTACTCTGCTATAAATTGTATTTTGATTGAAATTCTCTGAATTTTATTAACAAACAAAAAGAAACGAAATCGAATTTGACAGCTTACCCACGGAGAAGATGAAAAAACACAAACCAGCTGGACTGACGCGTTTACCCGATAGATCATTTTACCATGGTAAACTCCTTTTAGCCGTAGAATGATAATCACGACATTATCATGATAAAAGACTGCATGTAAACGCGCTATTACATTGGGTGCGTTGTATTGTCTGGGCAGGTGACCGGAACTGATATGCACCTGTGACTGAGAATTATTTCCTATATTGGTGCACATGACACGTCGGAAAATTCTGTCAAACAGTTGATTTGTTTCTATGATTTTATTAGGGTTGCACTCGATATTTCAGATTTACTCGATAATCGACAAATCAAACTATTATCATGTGATTTCTCATAAACTTAAACTCATATCTATGATCGAGTAAATGTACCTCGATAATGGTATTATTATGTCACAAATCATTTCAACCGCAGAGTTGTGTACGCACTTTCAGTATGAGACAGTTTGAAATTTAATCGGAAATGGGAGTGTAAAGGAAACGTACATTACTGAACATGTACATTACTGACAACACATACAAATTGATTAATGAATTGATTTTCTAAATACTAAGAAAATTTTAAGAAATTCTAAATAAATTCCACATAAAAACGTCGTGAATTAATTAAAAAGTTATTTTTACAAATAAAGAAAGAAAGAAATTAATTAAATGTATGTATGATACTAATACATACAAATTCTCCTGCTATCACCGGGTAACATTTTTGCCGTAGAATGATAATCACGACATTATCCTGATAAATGAGTGCATGTAAATGTAGTGAACTCGACAATTGTTGAGTATGAACTGCACTTTATTGAAGTAGACGATATTCATGTAACATAGTGGGTGAGAATAGATAAACATAAATATAAGTGCAATAAGAGAATGTAAGATGAGAGGGCATTGTTTCCTACCCGTTGACATCCCCCTTTTTAAGTTAGATATGAAAGAAAATGACTTCAATAAAATAATGACTTTAATTCATTGTTAAATATAAATAAGTATAGTATATGCGAGTAGACTAGTTTCCATTTTGAGGTTTATAGCGATCTGGTTCTTTAATAGTACGGCCATAGCGTGACATCTTGATTGCTGTTAATGATGGTTTGGTCATCTCACATTCTGCCGTTGTCGTAAGAGATGTGTCCGTTGATGATGGTTTGGTACTCTCACATTCCGCCGTTGTCGTAAGAGATGTGTCCGTTGTTTCTGTGGTTTCAGGTATGTCTGGTACAATTGTTTGTGGTGCTGGTATGTATGCTTTTGTTGGTTGTATGTGAATTGAATTACGTCTTATGAGTTTGCCGTCGTCAGTTCTAATGTAGAAGGAGCGTGGTGTATTTTTGTTTTCATTTTCAATTGTTCCGGATACCCAATTACGATGCCCGCGTTGTACTCTGATACGATCACCATGTTGAATCGGCTGAGAGCGTTTTGTACTTTCATCATAATTTTGCTTGTACGTGTTCCTTAGTTTATTCATATTGGCTTGTACATTTGCTACTACTCGGGGTTTTAATACTTCGTTTGATGTCGGTATTGTACTTCTTGTGATTCGGCTCATTAGACGTTGATTCGGAGATTCTAATTCATCATTTCTTGGTGTGTTTCTATAATTTAGTAAGGCAAGAAAAATATCGCTATTGTCCTTTGAGCATTTTTTCAAAATAGACTTTGCTGTCTGCACGTATCTTTCGGCAAGGCCGTTTGATCTCGGGTAATAAGGACTTGATGTTTGATGTTGTATGTACCAAGATTTTGTAAAGTTTGAAAATTCTTTGGAACTAAATTGTGGTCCGTTGTCAGACTCCAATATTACTGGAATTCCGTGTGTGGAAAACCAGTTTTTTAAAAGTTTTATGACTTCAAATGACGTTGACTGTTCAAGCACTGCAAAGTCCATGAAACCAGAATAGCTATCAGCAATTAACAAATAATCTTTTTCTTGGAAATGAAATATGTCTGTTGCCACGGTTTCAAATGGTAATGAAGGTATAGGTTTTATGACTAATGGTTCTTTTTGTTTTGATGGTTGGTAAGACTCACAGATGGCACATTTTTCAACGAAGTTTTTAATATCCTTGTACATGCCGATCCAAAATACGACTGATCGTGCTCTGCTTATGCATCTTTGAATTCCCTGATGTCCTGAATGAATTTTTGCTAAAATATCAGTCTATAGTGATTTTGGTATTAGTATTTTGGTGGCGTTGTAGATTATTCCGTTCGAATATGTTAGTTCGTCACGAAAATTCCAAAATTCGCGAATTTCTGTTGGTAACTCAGATATAGTTGATGGCCACCCATCGAGTATGAATTGAATAAGCTTTTGTGATTTGCTATCCTTAGCTGTTTCGGCAAACATTTTATGTATTGTAGTTGTGGTGAATTTAGCGACTGTGTGAACTTCTATTACTTCCTCGGTATCTGTATTTTGTTTATTTTCGCAGTCTCTGCTTAGAGTATCGGCTAATTTAATTTCTGTCCCTTTCCTATATATTACTTGTGGAGAATATGGTATAACGCGTAGTAAAATTGTTTGCAATCTCTGAGAGGCTGAATGAAGTGGTTTTTTAAAGATGGATTCTAGAGGCTTGTGGTTAGTTTCGATAATCAGTTTTTTGCCGTATATGTACTCGTGAAACTTCTCACAAGCGAATCTAATCGCCGTCGCCTCTTTCTCGATTTGGGCATAATTTTGCTCTGATTTCGAGAGTGATTTTGACGCATAAGCTACCGGTTGGTCATTTTGGAGTAGTGCGGCGCCTACGCCGGATTTACTAGCGTCTACTTGGAGTTTTACATCGAGATTCGGGTCGAAATAGCGGTGCACGGGTGTTGAGGAGAATGCGGTTTTGAGGGTTTTAAATGATGATTCATGCTCAGGCGACCAGGTCCAAAGAACATCTTTCGTTAAAAGTGATCGAAGTGGGGCAGTTAATTCCGAAAAATTTTGTATAAATTTACATAAATACGTTGCCATAGCTAATATTCGTTGAAGCTGCGTTTTGTTTTCTGGTCGTTTAAGTTGATTTATGGCCGTTATCTTATCCGGGTCTGCTTCAATGCCATGAGAGGTTAAAATGTGACCTAAAAATTTAACTTTGTTTACATTAAACACACATTTATCTTTGTTTAGTTTGAAACCTGCGTCTTTTAATATTTTAATTACAGCCTCCGTTTGCTTTTCAAGCTGTTTTTTTGTTTCGGCGTGTATCAGAAAATCGTCCATTGACACTTCTGTGTTTTTCGCATTTTCTAATAGTTGGGACATTAGCTGTTGATATACCTCGGGCGCTGATGCTAGACCAAATGGTAGCCTTTGATAAGAATAACGCCCCCATGGTGTTGCCATCGTTAAGTATTTTCGTGTACGATCCGTGACCTCAATCTGCCAAAATCCTTTTTTACAGTCTAAAAGAGTAAACCATTTAGATTTTTCAATATTTGCTGTTATCTCGTCGATCGTTTTTAGTGGATGATATCGTCTGTGTATGTTCTTGTTTATGTATGTTGGGTCAATGCAAACACGGATCTTACCTTTTTGCTTAACTGCAACCATCGGTGACGCTGCAGGGGTAATCTCGTCTGTCTTTATTAATACTCCTAGCTTTACCATGTTGTCTATTTCCTTTTTGACCGCTTCTTTTAGTGCATGTGGTATTTTTCTTGGAGCGTAATGTTCGAATGACGGGTTGTCGACCAAATCGATGTCATATACAAAGTTTTTTACCTTGCCTAATCCGTCAAATATTTTTGTGTCAAACTTGAGCTCATTTACTCTAAGTATCAGTGAAAAACGTTCGCAATCTTGTTTCCCTAAAAGCGGTTCAAAGTTGGAAAAATCTTCTACCACCAAAAATTTTGCTCTTAATTTTCTATTCCGCACAACGCAATTTAGGAGAATTTCACCACAAACATCGATTTTTCCACCTCCGAACGCAATTAATTTGTTATTCACGGCTTGCATTTTATTTGTTTTATTATTGTCTATCAGACTTAGAGGAATCACATTGCATTGAGCAGCTGTGTCCAGCTTGAATTTTATTTTGTTGTTGTCGACCATTATCTCTTCATACCAATTTTCTTTTTCGTCTTTGTTTGTTTCTGCTATGTTAACAGTCAAAACAAAGAGATCGCTGTCGGCGTCAGAGTCAGTATTTGCATTCTGCTGCAGAGCGTTAACGTGTTTATGTTCGCGGCGCTTAGATCGAAAGCAGCATTGAGAGAAGTGCCCTTTACGGTGACAGATTTTGCATGTTCTGTTAAATGCTGGGCAATTACGACTCTCATGCTGTTGACCGCAACGTTGCTGCTTTATTATTTTCGTTCCCTTTGTTTGCCGTCCACTTGGGTTTTGCATATTTGCGAATTGCGTCTACTTTTAATTCGTCTTTTTATGGAGTTCTTTAAGCTGCTGTGTAGCCATCTCACTCGCTCTACAAATTTTAATGGCTTTTTCCAACCCGATATCGTCTTCAGCTAGTAATTTTTCTCTCACTGAATCACTACCTATGCCAACCACAATTTTATCCCGTAATAGAGAATCCTCAATAACACCGAAATCACATTTTTTTGCTTGGTTCTTTATTTTTGTAAAATATTCATCAAACGCTTCACCCTCAGATTGAAACATTGTGTTGAATGTATATCGCTCAAAAGTAACACTTATTTTTGGAGCGAAGTGTTCGTCGAACTTTTGTATTATTTTTTTCACATCAAGTTGTTCTGCCCTAGTTAGCGAGAACGAGTTGTATATGTTGATAGCTTCCGCACCGATGCACGACATCAACGTCGCCACTTGAATTTCTGCCGGTTTTTTGTCAAGCTGTGCAGCTGTGGAAAACCAATTATATTGCTGTATCCAGCTTTTCCAGGCCATTGATGCATTGTTGCCGGTGACTTGTAATGGTTTGGGAGGTCTTACAAATGATGACGCCGAATTTTATGACCTTTCTTCACCTTCGTTTGGCATTCTTTATTAATCTTAATCTTTCTTAAGCACCACTTCTGATACCATGTAGTAAACTCGACAATTGTTGAGTATGAACTGCACTTTATTGAAGTAGATGATATTCATGTAACATAGTGGGTGAGAATAGATAAACATAAATATAAGTGCAATAAGAGAATGTAAGATGAGAGGGCAGGGTTTCCTACCCGTTGACAGTAAACGCGCTATAAAAGTAATGTACACCAGTTTAAAATGAGTTCAAAAATTAAACTTCAGTTTTCACAGATTAAAATGGTATGAGTAATCTTCAGGGTTTGCATGGTTAAACGGAGCTAACCGTTGAAATCCGGTAATCTTGGTTGGTGTAAATTCCGTATTTATTTTTTACTTTTATAGACTATTATAAAACCTCATGAGGTCAGTTGTCTTACACATATTAATTAAACAACCAAATTAAACTAATTTAAACATATTTCTCCAACTGGTTCTATCCTTCCTTTTTCGCACCAGTAGGTAACACCAAGTATACGGAGGATTCTTCGGCCTGGCCTTTCCATCGGAGTCTTGGTCGTCCTCTTTTTCTGCTTCCATCGGGTACATTATCGAAAACCTTTCGCGCTGGCTCATTTTCATACATTCTGAAAATATGGCGCCACCGCAACTGGGCTAATTTGATTCACCGAGAGATGTCCACGTCAGAATATAAATCATATAGCTCTTGGTTCCAACTACGTCGGTACTCGCCGTTTTCCTTAACATAACCATATATTTTACGAAGAATTTTTCTCTTGAATACTCCCAGGAGTTTTTCAGTCGCTTGCGGAATGACCCAAGTTTCGGGGACATATGCCAGGACTGGTAAAATGAGAGTCTGGTGTAGCTGGACCTTTGTCCGTTGAGAGAGGGCTTTGTTTTTAAACTGCTTGCTGAGCCCAAAATAGCAACTATTTGCAAGCACAATTCTGGATTTCCTGGATAGCGGTAATGTTAGCCTTATAACTTTTGAGGACATCTGCCAGTTGGATACTTGCACCGGATCTATATAGAGTTCTTACATTCCAAGTGCATATCCGTAAATCGTGGTCCTTATAACCTTTGCGGGGGTCGTCAACAAATAGGGGTTGTTTATGTTTTCTTGTTCGTTTATGTATTTTCACTGCCATTATGATAGGTGGCGGGAAGCAAACCCGGTCCACCTTTTACCTACTGCCAGGATATTTGATGGCAGCCGCTCATTATGGATCAGACGCTGACCAGGATGCAATATGTCGAACCTGGATTTTCTTATTTTAGTTTCTATCCGCCGTTGGCTCGTATGTTTGGCTCATCCGCCTTCTAAGGACAAAAGAATATGCCCGATTGTTTGATGAGCTTCGGTGACATCAGTCACCTACTAAACCTGATTTGATGCTCATTTGTTTCGCCTCCTCACTCTAGCTAGCTAACGGAGGTTTCCGAAAAGTAATTGCCCAGGACATACTTCGTGGAAGTAGTGAGCTGCTTGGACTGCCCAATGAAGGAGTCATTTCTGACCACTCCGTATAAGTTTATATTCACAATGTAAAACACAATCACACGTAAAACTTTTGAATTAAAACTTATTTAACTCAAATAACCGTTGATTTGTCGGAAAGTACATCAACGTTTGATGTCTTCTAAAGCTTAAGGATCGAAACGCATTAATTACCCACTTAACTGTAATGCGACTAAAACAATTCGGTTGATGCTTTGGTTTGCTACTCGGAGAAAAGGTCTTGTAGTAATTTGTGTTTTTCCATCTTCGGAAGAACAGAGAAGTTCTGTCGGATTGTGCTAGCTCCTTCTTAACTATCATCTTCTGCGGTTGACCCTCTGGGTTTGGAATGATTTTCAATTTAATATTCTTGTTGCTATTCACCAGATGGAGATATTGTCTAAGAACTTCTAAGATAATCTTACCATATCATCTTGGAGTTTGAACTGCCTTTCACCACAATAGCGGCATTCATGCAAACGTGAAAGCCGAGAACTTTTGCTCAGCGCAAGTTTCCCTCGCACCGTTGCATGAGGCACCAGGTAAAGTTGCTCAGCGTAGTTGTGTTCAAAACCATATCAGCTGACCAAGATGGATACATAAGGTGGTAGCAGTAGCAATTGCATGTATTATGTATGTGTACTTTTTCTACTGTTCTAGTGATATCACCTTATTTATCCATCCTAGTCAGATGACAACGAAATGTCAAAAGTATACACGTTTCTCCATCCCACGTTTGCGCAGCAAATTTGCCTCGAAAACTTTCCACTTTTGAGCAAGTCGCTTTGTATGGGAAATTTGTTTGTTTTGACGTTTGCTGTGCAAGTTTACGATGTTTTCGAGTTTACGAGGTTCTTTCGAGCTTTCATGAAGACCACTAGTGTGTTTATCAGGACCATCGTGATTTACTATGATGGATTGTGCTTGAGTGCACGGAGGTATCGTCGTCTATAATGCCTGCACCATAGTCTCCATCATCCCCATATTCCACGGCAATTGTTTGCTGCTCAGCAAACTATTTAACATATTTCTAAGTTGTTCACAAGGGTATGTAACGATGTGGTACTGCAGTTGAGTTGACTTCTTTAAGATATTGTAACCACCGACGTTCTCACCTTGTTTAGGCTCTTGTTTGTAGCGCGTAAATGTTGTTCAGATTTGCTGTTTCACGGATATAAGGCTTTTCGCCGAAATACGTATTTTTCTGCACACTACTACACTAAACTATTGCCATTTACCAGAATACATCGATGTTGCTGTGGCTGTATTAAAAAACGACCTGCTACACTTGTAGGCTCCAGAAAAATGGAATGGAAAAAGGATTTACTCTCTTGACATAGTAAATTTCCTCGATTACATTACTTATAGCCTTTTCACACTAGCGTAGATTTTGGGGGAACGCATGGAAAATGTTGAAAAAAAATAAACATGCGCTCATACTTGCAACATCTTACATCTTCCATCTGTTATCTTCTAATATTCATTTATTAATATGCCACATCGCTGGTTTAGGAAATGTTGTCTGTATATTGGATTGTCTATTGGGGCCCAGAAACTGAAAAAATGGAGAATAACATTCGCCAAGTGTTTATTTTTTAACATTTCATATTTATTACAATTGTTGTTTTTCTACATTTATTTCGTCAAGATGTATCTATATTAGGTGGTGTTATTGTGACAATGGCAATAGCTATTTTATATTTGTTTGGTGTCATACCACTGCCAAATTCAAAACAAATTTGGTAACAATTGCAATATAATTACACAAAAAGTGTAAAAAAGAAATCCATATGAATTTAACAGTTAGTTGAGGCTAAGATTTGAAAACATTTAAATCAGCTGTTCTAGGGCTGCCACCTGATATAAATACATCTTACGTTTTGTTTTTTGATTTTCTGTCATTTGTTCTAGAAATTCAATTTTGTTCTAGTGATGGGTGAAACGTAATGAGATAGGAAAATTTTTAAAAGATGTATGGGGAAATGTTAACATGTTTGGCAAATTGATTGAAGATGTAAGATGTGGCCTAATGTTAAAAGGATATTACCATTACAATTTTCTGTGTACTAGTATGGGCTTGGAACAATTTTAATAGAACAATAATATTCTGTATTTAGATGTCCGCCATAGTCGATTATATGTATATCTTAAGCGCAAATTCCAGGGCGGCCGTATACTTCGCCCTGAAGGCAGCTGGACATAATGATGGCATCGTTTAGTACCTCACATTTCTGTTCCAAATCACTAAAATAATCGGTTGAGTTCAAATTATCAGACGGGTTTGACGATCTGTCGAATCTGAAAAAAAATTGTCAATGTGAACAGCTGTTGTCAGATAAATCTGATGGTCTTCAAAATAGTTTGAAACCCAAACGATTTATTTGAGGTTATGGATAAGACAGAGAGCGAGAGATAAAATGGCGGAGAGAATAAGCGAAGTTAAAAGCGGAAAACTACAAATTACATAGAATTTTATGTATTTAATGTGAAATGAAAAAAATATAAATCTTCAGTGTAATTTAGTCAAATGAAATATTAATTAATGAAGAACATAAAAGCTTGATAAAATAAAGAAATAGAAATAGATATAGGATGTGTGGGCTTAGTTTTTTTTCCTAGAAATTAGTTTGCGTAATTATATATATAATTACATATGTGTGTATAGGGATGTGTGTACGTGTGCATAACAAATGTTATCTCCTCGTCCCTCCTTTTAATTGTTGCGTGACAATTGCAAGCGCAATCTTTTGATGTTAACAATGTGGTGTGTCGCTTCAAATGAAGTCTGTCAGATACATATTTCTGCGTGGACGAAAAATCGATATTTTATCGATAACTCCTTCAGATATGTCTGTCAGATCTTTCTGATAATTTGAACTCCACTTAACAGCAAACGATGTACTTCCAATTGCGAATTGTCGCAGATTTTAGGAGATAAATCGCAATGGTCGATTTTTTGCAGATTTTTATTTTGTTGACATTCTAGTAACATAAAGTAGAGTTGCCAACATGCATATGTAAATTCAGCATTGTCGTTAGTAGTGTGTTTTGCACTTTTGATTTTGGCAAAATTGCCTCTTTTTCTTGTTCTCATACAAAAAAAATCATCAACTCCAAAACTAGGCAATATTACCTATGGTTATTTTTTCTGTGTATATTTTGTTTTATGAAAACCGAGAAATTCTAAATAAATTCTACAGTCAATGTCGTTAATTAAATAAAAATTAATTTTTCAAATAATGAAATAGATAAAATTACTGACTAACAGAATTGTATGATACTAATGCCTTGTTCACACTGCCACGAAATTAACAATTTCGGATTGAAATTGTCGAACGAAATTGAAATCGTTCACACGGCATTTGAGCAATTTCGTTGAAAAATGACAACTGTTTGTTTACAAACATTGCCATGAGGAAAATTTTAGTGCGCGGACATAATAACCAACATTTTCGTAGGATATGATTGAAAACAATAAAATAAATGAATGGTACGTGAACTTTAACATAAAGCACTGATTCATCACGGTTTATAGTTTATTTTCACTACTCTATGTCGATGAAAACTTAAAATCTCAATTTGATGAATGAGGCGGCATATAATTGTTTTGTTTTTTGTTGTGATTTTAGTATTCACTTGTTCGGTGAACGAAGACGACCCATAATTATCGACGGCGTTGGAGCAACAACAAAAATTAATCGACGGTGGCAACTGAGTTTTTATTAAATGTGAGTTTTCGGCAGACGTTACTTTTAGGCTTATCTCGTTGGTTTTGTAAAAAATTGAATATTTTTTAGTAATTCGGTCCTTTAAATGCGGCTTAGGCGATAATATCGGCCTAGATTTTAAGTCGAAGCGTGCCTTAATGACGGCGGCGTGAACTTCAAAAAATTATCTACGTCGGCTTCGTTCTCCTGCATATATGCAAAAAAGAGTTCTAGTTTAATTTTGTTGAGTGAAAACAGCGTTGTATACGACAGTTTAAATAAATACCTCAATTTCGTAGTTGTCAAAATATATGCGAAATCGAGCAATTACAACTAAATTTCACCCAAATTGCGAAAGACTTCAATTTCGCGGCAACGTGAACAAGGTATAATAAATACAAATCCTCCTGCCATCACCTAGTCTAATTCCATAACGCCATCATGAAATACAAAAATGTGAAAACTAAATCGAGTAAAAATGCAGGTAAACACCATGGTAGAATTATCTATTATGTAGTCGCATTAGCAATTCCGTAGTTAAGCTGTCAAAATTAGCTGAATAATGAAAAACACCACGTCCACAAAATGTGAACATTTTTATAAGATTATCTTACTAGATACAAAGTCTATGCCATAAATAGCATTTTGATTGAAATTCTCTGAATTTTATTAACAAACAAAAAGAAACGAAATCGAATTTGACAGCTTACCCACGGAAAGATGAAAAAACAAAAATCAGCTGGGCTGACGCGTTTACCCGATAGATCATTTTACCATGGTAAACACCTTTTAGCCGTAGAATGATAATCACGACATTATCATGATAAAAGACTGCATGTAAACGCGCTATTAGTGGTCTTCATGAAAGCTCGAAAGAACCTCGTAAACTCGAAAACATCGTAAACTTGCAAAGCAAACGTCAAAACAAACAAATTTCCCATACAAAGCGACTTGCTCAAAAGTGGAAAGTTTTCGAGGCAAATTTGCTGCGCAAACGTGGGATGGAGAAACGTGTAAACATTTGACATTTCGTTGTCATCTGACTAGGATGGATAAATAAGGTGATAGCACTAGAACAGTAGAAAAAGTACACATACATAATACATGCAATTGCTTCTGCTACCACCTTATGTATCCATCTTGGTCAGCTGATATGGTTTTGAGCACAACTACGCTGAGCAACTTTACCTGGTGCCTCATGCAACGGTGCGAGGAAAACTTTGCGCTGAGCAAAAGTTCTCGGCTTTCACGTTTGCATGAATACCGCTATTGGGTGCGTTGTAGTGTCTGGGGTGGTGACCGGAACTGATATGCGCCTGTGACTGAGATTTATTTCCTGTATTCGTGCACATGACACGTCGGAAAATTCTCGATTGGCTTCCGTCTGTCAAACAGGTTGTTTAGTTTTAGTTTAACTTTATAATCACACTTTCTCCGTTACTAAATAAAACATTAATTACTTCTACATTTGCCTGTAACTATAACACACACACACACAACTAATTTAATTACATTTAACAATTTCACAATATCACTAGTATTTTTATTAAATGCCATTAACACTATAAATATAGGTCAAGAAAATAATGATTTAGCATAAACAATAAACAGTGTCATTCACCTGTTGCTTAATGCATATTTGCTGACCATACACTTAACAGTCTTTTTACCAATTAGTGCAAGTAAGCAATACTTATTAATGAAATTATGTATTTAAGCAAGAGCAATTAACAAATAAAGTCAGTTAGTTATCAATAGTAAATGAATGAATGAACCAAGTCTTTTCTTTTACTCTAACTCAATCAGTGGCCACTCCAGTTACAAGTGCTGGAAGGGAATTTTAACAATCTCAATTTAGTAGCTTATTCTGGTTTATGTGCCTGAATTAGCAACAACTAAAGAGACTACAAACACAAACACTCAACAAACAAACATTTTGGTGATCCCGACGTGATTGGAAGCAGAAATCAAACAAATTGAAATTCATATGCCTCAGTCCTTAGAATTAGCTTATTCTGGTCCAATTTAGTAGCTTATTCTGGTTTATGTGCCTGAATTAGCACCAACTAAAGATACTACAAACACAAATATACAACAAACAAACATGTTGGTGACCCCGACGTGATTGGAAGCAGAAATCAAACAAATTGAAATTCATATGCCTCAGTCCTTGGAATTAGCTTATTCTGGTCCAATTTAGTAGCTTATTCTGGTTTATGTGCCTGAATTAGCAACAACTAAAGAGACTACAAACACAAATACACAACAAACAAACACAGCTGATTTGTTTCTATGATTTTATTAGGGTTGCACTCGATATTTCAGATTTACTCGATAATCGACAAATCACACTATTATCATGTAATTTCTCAAAATCTTAAACTCATATCTATGATCGAGTAAATGTACCTCGATAAAGGTATTATTATGTCACAAATCATTTCAACCGCAGAGTTGTATACGCACTTTCAGTATGCGACAGTGTGCAAATTAAACGGAAATGGGAGTGTAAAGGAAACGTACCTTGCTGAACATGTACATTACTAAAAACACATACAAATTGGTTGATGAATTGATTTTCTGAACACTTCAAGAAATTCTAAATAAATTCCACATGAAAACGTCGTGAATTAATTAAAAAGTTATTTTTACAAATAAAGAAAGAAAGAAATGAATCAAATGTATATATGATACTAATGCATACAAATACATAGAATGATAATCACGACATCAAAATGTACACGAGTTTAAAATGAACTCAAAAATTAAACTTCAGTTTTCACAGATTAAAATGGTATGAGTAATCTGCAGGGTTAGCATGGTTAAACGGAGCTAACCGTTGAAATCCGCTAATATTGGTTGGTGTATATTCCGTATTTATTTTTTACTTTTATTGACTATTATAAAACCTCATGAGGTCAGTTGTCTTACACATATTAATTAAACAACCAAATTAAACTAATATAAACATATTTCTCCAACTGGTTCTATCCTTCCTTTTTTCGCACCAGTTGGTAACACCAAGTATACGCAGGATTCTTCGGCCTGGCCTTTCCATCGGAGTCTTGGTCGTCCTCTTTTTCTGCTTCTATCGGGTACATTATCGAAAACCTTTCGCGCTGGCTCATCTTCATACATTCTGATAACATGGTCTAGCCACCGCAACTGGCCTAATTTGATTCACCGAGAGATGTCCACGTCAGAATATAAATCATATAGCTCTTGGTTCCAACTACGTCGGTACTCACTTCACTTGCGAAATGACCCAAGTTTCCGAGACATATGCCAGGACTGGTAAAATGAGAGTCTGGTGTAGCTGGACCTTTGTCCGTTGAGAGAGGGCTTTGTTTTTAAACTGCTTGCTGAGCCCAAAATAGCAACTATTTGCAAGCACAATTCTGGATTTCCTGGATAGCGGTAATGTTAGCCTTATAACTTTTGAGGACATCTGCCAGTTGGATACTTGCACCGGATCTATATAGAGTTCTTACATTCCAAGTGCATATCCGTAAATCGTGGTCCTTATAACCTTTGCGGGGGTCGTCAACAAATAGGGGTTGTTTATGTTTTCTTGTTCGTTTATGTATTTTCACTGCCATTATGATAGGTGGCGGGAGGCAAACCCAGTCCACCTTTTACCTACTGCCAGGATATTTGATGGCAGCCGCTCATTATGGATCAGACGCTGACCAGGATGCACTATGTCGAACCTGGATTTTCTTATTTTAGTTTCTATCCGCCGTTGGCTCGTATGTTTGGCTCATCCGCCTTCTAAGGACAAAAGAATATGCCCGATTGTTTGATGAGCTTCGGTGACATCAGTCACCTACTAAACCTGATTTGATGCTCATTTGTTTCGCCTCCTCACTCTAGCTAGCTAGCGGAGGTTTCCGAAAAGTAATTGCTCAGGACATACTTCGTGGAAGTAGTGAGCTGCTTGGACTGCCCAATGAAGGAGTCATTTCTGACCACTCCGTATAAGTTTATATTCACAATGTAAAACACAATCACACGTAAAACTTTTGAAATAAAAACTTATTTAACTCAAATAACCGTCGATTTGTCGGAAACTACATCAACGTTTGATGTCTTCTAAAGCTTAAGGATCGAAACGCATTAATTACCCACTTAACTGTAATGCGACTAAAACAATTCGGTTGATGCTTTGGTTTGCTACTCGGAGAAAAGGTCTTGTAGTAATTTGTGTTTTTCCATCTTCGGAAGAACAGAGAAGTTCTGTCGGATTGTGCTAGTTCCTTCTTAACTATCATCTTCTGCGGTTGACCCTCTGGGTTTGGAATGATTTTCAATTTAATATTCCTGTTGCTATTCACCAGATGGAGATATTGTCTAAGAACTTCTAAGATAATCTTACCATATCATCTTGGAGTTTGAACTGCCTTTCACCACAATAGCGGCATTCATGCAAACGTGAAAGCCGAGAACTTTTGCTCAGCGCAAGTTTCCCTCGCACCGTTGCATGAGGCACCAGGTAAAGTTGCTCAGCGTAGTTGTGTTCAAAACCATATCAGCTGACCAAGATGGATACATAAGGTGGTAGCAGTAGCAATTGCATGTATTATGTATGTGTACTTTTTCTACTGTTCTAGTGATATCACCTTATTTATCCATCCTAGTCAGATGACAACGAAATGTCAAAAGTTTACACGTTTCTCCATCCCACGTTTGCGCAGCAAATTTGCCTCGAAAACTTTCCACTTTTGAGCAAGTCGCTTTGTATGGGAAATTTGTTTGTTTTGACGTTTGCTGTGCAAGTTTACGATGTTTTCGAGTTTACGAGGTTCTTTCGAGCTTTCATGAAGACCACTAGTGTGTTTATCAGGACCATCGTGATTTACTATGATGGATTGTGCTTGAGTGCGCGGAGGTATCGTCGTCTATAATGCCTGCACCATAGTCTCCATCATCCCCATATTCCACGGCAATTGTTTGCTGCTCAGCAAACTATTTAACATATTTCTAAGTTGTTCACAAGGGTATGTAACGATGTGGTACTGCAGTTGAGTTGACTTCTTTAAGATATTGTAACCACCGACGTTCTCACCTTGTTTAGGCTCTTGTTTGTAGCGCGTAAATGTTGTTCAGATTTGCTGTTTCACGGATATAAGGCTTTTCGCCGCCATACGTATTTTTCTGCACACTACTACACTAAACTATTGCCATTTACCAGAATACATCGATGTTGCTGTGGCTGTATTAAAAAACGACCTGCTACACTTGTAGGCTCCAGAAAAATGGAATGGAAAAAGGATTTGCTCTCTTGACATAGTAAATTTCCTCGATTACATTACTTATAGCCTTTTCACACTAGCGCAGATTTTGGGGGAACGCATGGAAAATGTTGAAAAAAAATAAACATGCGCTCATACTTGCAACATCTTACATCTTCCATCTGTTATCTTCTAATATTCATTTATTAATATGCCACATCGCTGGTTTAGGAAATGTTGTATGTATATTGGATTGTCTATTGGGGCCCAGAAACTGAAAAAATTGAGAATAACATTCGCCAAGTGTTTATTTTTTAACATTTCATATTTATTACAATTGTTGTTTTTCTACATTTATTTCGTCAAGATGTATCTATATTAGGTGGTGTTATTGTGACAATGGCAATAGCTATTTTATATTTGTTTGGTGTCATACCACTGCCAAATTCAAAACAAATTTGGTAACAATTGCAATATAATTACACAAAAAGTGTAAAAAAGAAATCCATATGAATTTAACAGTTAGTTGAGGCAAAGATTTGAAAACATTTAAATCAGCTGTTCTAGGGCTGCCACCTGATATAAATACATCTTACGTTTTGTTTTTTGATTTTCTGTCATTTGTTCTAGAAATTCAATTTTGTTCTAGTGATGGGTGAAACGTAATGAGATAGGAAAATTTTTAAAAGATGTATGGGGAAATGTTAACATGTTTGGGAAATTGATTGAAGATGTAAGATGTGGCCTAATGTTAAAAGGATATTACCATTACAATTTTCTGTGTACTAGTATGGGCTTGGAACAATTTTAATAGAACAATCATATTCTGTATTTGTTTTGTTTTTTGTTGTGATTTTAGTATTCACTTGTTCGGTGAACGAAGACGACCCATAATTATCGACGGCGTTGGAGCAACAACAAAAATTAATCGACGGTGGCAACTGAGTTTTTATTAAATGTGAGTTTTCGGCAGACGTTACTTTTAGGCTTATCTCGTTGGTTTTGTAAAAAAATTTAATATTTTTTAGTAATTCGGTCCTTTAAATGCGGCTTAGGCGATAATATCGGCCTAGATTTTAAGTCGAAGCGTGCCTTAATGACGGCGGCGTGAACTTCAAAAAATTATCTACGTCGGCTTCGTTCTCCTGCATATATGCAAAAAAGAGTTCTAGTTTAATTTTGTTGAGTAAAAACAGCGTTGTATACGACAGTTTAAATAAATACCTCAATTTCGTAGTTGTCAAAATATATGCGAAATCGAGCAATTACAACTAAATTTCAGCCCAAATTGCGAAAGACTTCAATTTCGCGGCAGCGTGAACAAGGCATAATACATTCAAATCCTCCTGCCATCACCTAGTCTAATTCCATAACGCCATCATGAAATACAAAAATGTGAAAACTAAATCGAGTAAAAATGCAGGTAAACACCATGGTAGAATTATCTATTAGGTAGTCGCATTAGCAATTCCGTAGTTAAGCTGTCAAAATTAGCTGAATAATGAAAAACACCACGTCCACAAAATGTGAACATTTTTATAAGATTATCTCACTAGATACAAAGTCTATGCTATAAATAGCATTTTGATTGAAATTCTCTGAACTTTATTAACAAACAAAAAGAAACGAAATCAAATTTGACAGCGTACCCACGGAAAAGATGAAAAAACAAAAATCAGCTGGGCTGACGCGTTTACCCGATAGATCATTTTACCATGGTAAACACCTTTTAGCCGTAGAATGATAATCACGACATTATCATGATAAAAGACTGCATGTAAACGCGCTATTAGTGGTCTTCATGAAAGCTCGAAAGAACCTCGTAAACTCGAAAACATCGTAAACTTGCAAAGCAAACGTCAAAACAAACAAATTTCCCATACAAAGCGACTTGCTCAAAAGTGGAAAGTTTTCGAGGCAAATTTGCTGCGCAAACGTGGGATGGAGAAACGTGTAAACATTTGACATTTCGTTGTCATCTGACTAGGATGGATAAATAAGGTGACAGCACTAGAACCGTAGAAAAAGTACACATACATAATACATGCAATTGCTTCTGCTACCACCTTATGTATCCATCTTGGTCAGCTGATATGGTTTTGAGCACAACTACGCTGAGCAACTTTACCTGGTGCCTCATGCAACGGTGCGAGGAAAACTTGCGCTGAGCAAAAGTTCTCGGCTTTCACGTTTGCATGAATATCGCTATTGGGTGCGTTGTAGTGTCTGGGGTGGTGACCGGAACTGATATGCGCCTTAGAGGTGTTCTTATTTGTATGGCGAAATTTCAAAGTGTTCTGAATTCATTTCGCCGGGCAGATTTTTGTTCCTTTATATTAAAAAATGATATAACTTAAATATTGAACGAATCCGATAACTTTTAGTGGACCCGGAAACGACTTCAATATGCCTCTATGCGAATAAATAAAACAACATGGGCAATTTTGAAAATTTTTTTCGAAAAATGTTTTTATAATTTTGGTAAACATAAAAAAATCAAAATGAAGTAGGGAATAGTTTTCTGGATATATACACCTTGATATTATGGATGTATTATTAGATCCGATTTTTTATACGATGGATATTTGTGTCTATATGCCTCAACAACCTGGAGCAGCAGTTGTTTTTCCTCTTCATCATTTGTTAATATTCTATTAAAATCTTGAATGAATTTAACTCCTCTCTCTGCTGTATCATTTACAACAAAAAAAAATTCTTACAGAATGTCCAGCCTTCCTCAAATTCAAACGACGTTTCCCAAGTTGAAGGATCAAACTCTAGAAATTCCAGGGATAAATTAAATCGTCTGAAGAAACACTTTGTTTTCTCTGATACAAAATCACTTATGGAGTATCTTTCGAAGTCTTTTAAGTTGAAATAGGATCGCCCATTTTTTAATTTCACCGTTGGTTCTTTTAATTTAAGTTTTTCAACCATGTTACGTTTTTCTTCAAAAGATATATTTGAATCGAAAAAGGCTAGAGCTATTGTTTCCTCAGAAATATACCATAAATGGTGGCTACATTTTTTAAGTATTACTGCTGAGATTTCTGGGCTGGTTTCAGAGTACTTTATAGCACCTTGAATGAAGGTCAAATCTTGAAGCGCTGCGTCAATGGCATTCGTACATCTGAACCAGGCTTTAATATAAAGTTTTACTAGAAAAATACATATATCACGTAATCCATTTGATTCATTTTTCGTAAGTGAGAATTGGTCACGGAATAGAAATATTTTTAAAGAATATATTGCTTTTGACATCCAGCGTGCATGACTAGTTGGACCTGGCGTTCGAAAATTATACCGTTCTGCGCCAAGGAAGATTAAGACCAACTGTAACAGTTCTGTATAGTCTTCTCGATTTTGAGATTTAGTCAGTTGATCAAAACAAAACTTTACACAATTTTCACGTTCAGATGGACTTATTTGTAGACAAACAGTTGTATCTTCATTGCCACTTCTGAATAATTCTTTCTTAAAACCTGGCCATGATTTTGCAAATCTTTCAAATATTGAAACTTCTGGAGCAGAGGTTGAATATAATTTGGTTTCGAAAACGCTGCGCAATATAATCTCATACACATGGTGGCGGCAAGGTAGGTTGATTACACTACGTCCAATTTTTTTTCCAACAGAACAGCAGCGCCTGTGTTGATACCAGTATTTGTAGACGTTGTATCGTATGAGAAGCCGCTTACTTGATCAACAATATTCCATTTAATTAGAACTTCATAAACTGCGTCTGCAATATTTTTGCCAGTTGAAGATTCTAGTTTCGGTGCACCAAGAAACTTTGATGTGCCGTTGTAGCTAACCAAAATTGCAATCCGCTCAACTTTTGTGGATCCAATCAAATCTTTCATAAACTTTCCGTCGAAATGAGCTACCAGTGGACCAATTTTACTAAACTATAAATAGTAATGAGATTCTGCTAAAAATCCTTTTTTTGAAACATTTTTAAAAATCAACTTACATTGTCTTTAAATCCAGTCGTAATTTCATTAGATTCTTTTATACGATTTTCTTGGCGTAAACGATGAATAGTTGAACGATTAATGACAAGGTCCTCTACATGATGTCCTAGTGCCTCTGCTGCTGCTATAAGGATGTGAACTGCCATTCCATCAGACACTTTGGCATTGTCTAGCGCTGCTACTAACCGAGCTGTAATAAAACTTTTGCGACCCCGTTTTTGGCCTAACACAGAGTTTGAGCTTAGGTTTTCCTTGTCAATAGATGTGTCGTTAACCGGTAAGTTGACAACACTATCTTCATCAGACCACTCCATAAGTTGAGAAACGTCTATAGAAAACTGGACGGTCAAATCTAAAATGTATTAATATACAAAACATACCTGCTTGACTCGATTTTTCTTCTTCGTACTTCCTTTTTCGCGCAGCTTTTTTATCTTTTCGTTCCTGTGCTTTTCTTTATCGGTCCCATAAAGCCATATCCACGCCAGCCATGCAACCAGGGCGTCCTTTTTGTCTTTGCATTTCTAGAAACTGCCTATCTTCCACAATAACAATTTGGACTAGTGCATCGGCGGCGGCAATATCAAATAACTCATCCAGATGTTCAACAAATGTTTCAACGGCTTGTTTTTGGGCATTTGATATTTTCCCAGAGATTGTTTTTTGAAAATTTTTCCACTTTTCATATAATTTTAGTAATTTTTCAATACACTTATGCCCTTCTCGAATCGGTATACGTGCTTGATGCCAAAATATTTGAACTGCATCGATTGCCAATTTTGCACTTTGCTTTGCTGAAAGATTTACAAAACGCATATTGTAGAATAGGACTTGCAAGACCTGACGATTTGACGGAAGCTTTGCGCCAGTAATTTGGTGAGAAACATTCCCTATTAAGTCGATTTTCTGTAAATTTTCAATGGATTTGCGTGTTGTAACGATTGAAGTGCTTGGTGCTTCTTCAGTAGTAGATTTCGATGATATTTTGGACATATTAATTGTTATACATGTATACTGAAAACACCACTTGAATTACAAATTAATTAATTTCACTGTTTAGAACTCAATACACTCCGATCAACACTCACATTACAAATGAAAAAATCAACTGAACTACGGATTTTTCAACAATGACATTTGCCGTTTTCCTGATAATGTTAGGAAATGTCCCGTTATCACCAGCAGGGGCTGATCTATTTTTTTGAGGGGGAGGGGGTCGCAGGATTGAAAAAAAAAATCAAAACTAAATAAATAAACCAAATAATCAAAGCAAACAGGGCTGTTCTTTTGCGGGGGGGGGGGGGGGAGGGTTATGAACCCCCTGACCCCCTCTGGATCCGCGCCTGATCATCAGCGTCTCTCGTTGAGAAATAGATAATTTCCAGGAAAAGTCTACGCAAACAGTAGTGTTCTAAACAATACATTCTTTTTCGAATCGCATATACTTTTAAAGCTTCAATAATAACTACTATAGTTGGTAGAGTGATAAAGTGGATTGCGGTTTAGGTTAGCCAAAAAATAGCCACCTATATTTTTTAACTTAAAAAAGGTCTATTTTATGGAGTGGACTTTTTGCATAACAGAAAACATTTATTTTGGCTTATAATTGATATTTCACATACCTCATTTGGGGTAACGTGCCACATTTTATATTTGAAAAATTCCAATATTTGATGTCGTTTCCGGGTCCACTAAAACATATCGGATTTACTCCAGATTTGTTTTATTCACCATTTTAATATAAAAGGAACAAGAATCTGCCCGGCGGTTTATAAAAATCCGATATTTCAAAATAAGAACACCCCTAATGCGCCTGTGACTGAGATTTATTTCCTGTATTGGTGCACATGACACGTCGGAAAATTCTCGATTGGCTTCCCTCTGTCAAACAGCTTGTTTAGTTTTAGTTTAACTTTATAATCACACTTTGTCCGTTACTAAATAAAACATTAATTACTTCCACATTTGCCTGTAACTATAACACACACACACACAAATAATTTAATTACATTTAACAATTTCACAATGTCACTAGTATTTTTATTAAATGCCATTAACACTATAAATATAGGTCAAGAAAATAATGATTTAGCATAAACAATAAACAGTGTCATTCACCTGTTGCTTAATGCATATTTGCTGACCATTAGGGTGGACCTTGTGTCGATATTTTGGTAGATGAGGGCTCTATTCCGTGCCTTTTTGAAAAAAAATGACAATACCGAAAAAAAAAATTAAAAAAAAAAAACATTAGGGGTTGCGCACGAGCCGAGAAAAAGGTCCACTTTGCCAAAATTAGGGGGGAAATTGCCATAGGTCATCAGGGGTCACCCGTAGGGGGGAAGAATGTATGGCCGACCCCCATTAACTTTTTACCGCCAACATTTTCCCCCAAGACACCCACCCCCTATCTCCTCCCCTTAGGGGGGTCACCATACAAAAATGGAGGTTGCTCAGTATTTTCGAAAAACACCATAGGTCATCAGGGGTCACCCCTAGGGGGGCAAAATATATGACCGACCCCCATTAACTTTTCATCCCCAACATCTTTTCCGAACAAACTTACCCTCTATCTCCACTCCTATGTATTTACAGTTGCACAATATCGAGATTTTTTTGATTTTTTTTGATTTTTTTACAGAAATTCCACCAATATTCAAGAGTGGTCATTGTTTGGAAAGTCTTGAAAAATTTGAAACGCACACGTGCTGAATCAGGTACATAGGCACCCTTAGCAGATGCCCCCATTCATCAGTACCTGGCAGTAAAATATTGCAAAATACGTAGTAGTTATAAATAGCAGTTCATTCATCGATTGTTGTCATTCAACAAGTGCCGACGACCGCGAAAAGTAAATTGATTTTTCTCCCGTTTTTTAAAAGTTAAGATGACAACACGACTTAGATCGCGCGACGATATTTTTTTGATTGGTTAGCCAAGCATGAATATTACGGGGAACAAATTACCGTCGAAGAAGCAAGTGCTAAGAATGCATTTCTTCAACATTCGCAAACGAAACATGTCGAAGAAAAATAGTGCGGTTATAGTCGTGGACGCAGTGATGATTTTTTGGCGCCAAGCAGCTATTCCGACGAAAGCCAGAGGAGATGTTACAAGAAAAATAGCTGCGCTGCACGATGAGTGGGATGCTTTAAGAAAGTCATCTCACAGAAAGACTGAGTCCACTAGAGAAAAAGAGAATACGTTTTCTGATAGCTTGGATAATCTTTTCGACATCGCACACGCCAACGCCCTTGAGAAAATGACAAATACCGAAGACATTGAGTTTCTGCTAAAGCAAAGAGAAGATGGCCGGCCAGGAACTATGGGAGGTGTGGACGCTACTGATACTCGAACGAGGAAAAGAAAAGCTGAGCGCGAAGAACAAGAAGAGTTGCGACGCAAACGTGCAACGGAATCTAGTAGAGATCGGTTCGCTAAAGGCGGTAAGCTATTTCGCGCTTTGTGTGTTCGTCCAATGTTTATATTCAAATGAAATTCGTTCAATTGCAGTGGTTAAATTTTCAAGCAGTGATTCAAGCGATGATAATGGGAGACAGGACGAAAACTTCCCGGCAGAAGCTGGCCCGTCAAATGTTGGTGACAGAAGAGGTTACAAACAATGTTTTACTGAACGAGTCCTATCAGCTTTGGACAAGTGCAAAGTGACTGACCGAGACGCGGTCGGCATTATGATAGCGGCGGCAGAAGCATTTGGACGCGATCCTCAACAATACACAATAAACCGTACGTCGCTTCGGAGATGTCGGCGTTCAAATCGAGAGAACATGCTGAGTTATGTGAAAGACAATCCAGAAGTAAGATCGCATGGATTTATTTGCTCTCATTCAGAATTCTTATTCTTCAACGCGTTTCATTCATCTCCAGTTTGTCGCAGCTAAATCCTTCGTAGTCCATTGGGATGGCAAAATGCTTTTGGATTTTGTGGGTACAAAGAAGGTGGACCGTCTACCGGTAATTGTCTCGTACGGAGAAAAAGAACAACTTCTTGGAGTTCCCAAAGTCGAAGATGGGAAAGGAAAAGGCCGGAGAATAGCACATGCCGTTTATCAACTGTTGGCATCTTGGCATATGACACATCGAATACAAGGACTTTCTTTCGACACGACATCAACGAACAGTGACCCATTCTCCGGAGCCTCAGTTGCTCTTGAGCGGCTGTTGGAGAGAGAAATCTTATATTTACCTTGCAGACACCACGTATACGAACTGGTGCTAAGGGAAGTTTTTGAGACAAAAATGGGAAAGACCAGTGCACCAGGCGTTCCTTGCTTTGACCGTTTCAAACAGGAATGGGACGCTGTAAAGGTTAAACCATTCCATTCTGGCTTGATAGACGATCAAGTCGTCAGAAAAATTCCTGTGGCAATGCAAGTCGGCATAAAGAAGTTTTGCTTAGATCAATTGAAGGAGAAACACCCTCGCGATGACTACAAAGAAATGCTACAATTAATTCTTTTGTTTCTGGGTGAAAAACTTGAGAATTACCATTTCCGACCTCCAGGACCCGTTTCCCATGCTCGATGGATGGCAAAAGCCATTTACAGCCTCAAGATGTTTTTGTTTCGGAGAACTTTTCACTTATCTGTATGTGAATTGAATGGTATTCGACACGTTTGTATTTTTGTGGTGCGACTTTACGTCAAGGCATGGTTTGGTTCTTCTCGAGCAGCTGAGGCGCCGAATCAAGATTGGAAGTTTTTGAAGGACATCATCGAGTACAAGTCCGTTGACCAGGATTTATCTCGGGTAATGATAAAGAAATTTATCGGTCACCTATGGTATCTCGCCGATGAGCACATAGCCCTTGCCTTTTTCGATGACAAGGTTTCAAATGAGTTGAAGGCCAAAATGGCCCAAGCATTGCTAGAAAATGAGAATGACGAAGGTGAAGAAGATGAAGAAGACGAAAAAGGTGAAGAAGATGAAGAAGACGAAGAAGGTGAAGAAGATGAAGAAGACGAAGAAGGTGAAGAAGATGAAGAAGACGACCCGGTTCCCCCAGCTCCTCGCGTCGTAATAAAAAGCACCAGCGTTAAAAAAATCGAGGTGAAATTCAAAGATGTGAATGAGGAATTCTTGGCTAAAGACTTGAGCAACTTCGTCTCTCATAATACCAAAAATTTATTTGTACGATTTGGAATATCGCAAGATTTCATTCTTGCAAATCCAGCAACCTGGAAATCTCGCGCAGACTATCAAGAAGGTCGTAGAATTGTAAATAACTTGCGCGTTGTGAACGACACTGCCGAAAGAGGAGTAAAAATGATACAAGATTATAATAGAATACTGTGTCAAGGCGAAGAAGAGAAACAGTATTTACTACATGTTATCGATTCTTACCGCAAGAAATACCCATCAGCGAACAAAAATATGTTAATTTGACTATATTATATTAAGAGTGCTTAGTAGTACTACTCAATTACAGCTTCTTTTATTTTTGTATGGGGAGTCCCTCAAGGAGTGGAGATAGAGGGTAAGTTTGTTCGGAAAAGATGTTGGGGATGAAAAGTTAATGGGGGTCGGTCATATATTTTGCCCCCCTAGGGGTGACCCCTGATGACCTATGGTGTTTTTCGAAAATACTGAGCAACCTCCATTTTTGTATGGTGACCCCCCTAAGGGGAGGAGATAGGGGGTGGGTGTCTTGGGGGAAAATGTTGGCGGTAAAAAGTTAATGGGGGTCGGCCATACATTCTTCCCCCCTACGGGTGACCCCTGATGACCTATGGCAATTTCCCCCCTAATTTTGGCAAAGTGGACCTTTTCCTCGGCTCGTGCGCAACCCCTAATGTTTTTTTTTTTAATTTTTTTTTTCGGCATTGTCATTTTTTTTCAAAAAGGCACGGAATAGAGCCCTCATCTACCAAAATATCGCAAAAATGTCATTTCAAGGTCCACCTTACTGACCATACACTTACCAGTCTTTTTACCATTTAGTGCAAGTAAGCAATACTTATTAATGAAATTATGTATTTAAGCAAGAGAAATTAACAAATAAAGTCAGTTAGTTATCAATAGTAAATGAATGAATGAACCAAGTCTTTTCTTTTACTTTAACTCAATCATTGGCCACTCCAGTTACAAGTGCTGGAAGGGAATTTTAACAATCTCAATTTAGTAGCTTATTCTGGTTTATGTGCCTGAATTAGCAACAACTAAAGAGACTACAGACACAAATACACAACAAACAAACATATTGGTGACCCCGACGTGATTGGAAGCAGAAATCAAACAAATTGAAATTCATATGCCTCAGTCCTTGGAATTAGCTTATTCTGGTCCAATTTAGTAGCTTATTCTGGTTTAAGTGCCTGAATTGGTAACAACTAAAGAGACTACAAACACAAATACACAACAAACACACATTTTGGTGACCCCGACGTGATTGGAAGCAGAAATCAAACAAATTGAAATTCATATGCGTCAGTCCTTGGAATTAGCTTATTCTGGTCCAATTTAGTAGCTTATTCTGGTTTATGTGCCTGAATTAGCAACAACTAAAGAGACTACAAACACAAATACACAACAAACAAACACAGCTGATTTGTTTCTATGATTTTATTAGGGTTGCACTCGATATTTCAGATTTACTCGATAATCGACAAATCACACTATTATCATGTAATTTCTCAAAATCTTAAACTCATATCTATGATCGAGTAAATGTACCTCGATAAAGGTATTATTATGTCACAAATCATTTCAACCGCAGAGTTGTATACGCACTTTCAGTATGCGACAGTGTGCAAATTAAACGGAAATGGGAGTGTAAAGGAAACGTACCTTACTGAACATGTACATTACTGACAACACATACAAATTGATTGATGAATTGATTTTCTGAATACTTCAAGAAATTCTAAATAAATTCCACATGAAAACGTCGTGAATTAATTAAAAAGTTATTTTTACAAATAAAGAAAGAAAGAAATGAATCAAATGTATGTATGATACTAATACATACAAATACTCCTGCTATCACCAGGTATAATTTTTGCCGTAGAATGATAATCACGACATTATCCTGATAAATGAGTACTTGTAAACTCGCTATAAAAGTGTTGCATCAAAATGTACACGAGTTTAAAATGAACTCAAAAATTAAACTTCAGTTTTCACAGATTAAAATGGTATGAGTAATCAGCAGGGTTAGCATGGTTAAACGGAGCTAACCGTTGAAATCCGCTAATCTTGGTTGGCGTAAATTCCGTATTTATTTTTTACTTTTATTGACTATTATAAAACCTCATGAGGTCAGTTGTCTTACACATATTAATTAAACAACCAAATTAAACTAATTTAAACATATTTCTCCAACTGGTTCTATCCTTCCTTTTTTCGCACCAGTTGGTAACACCAAGTATACGCAGGATTCTTCGGCCTGGCCTTTCCATCGGAGTCTTGGTCGTCCTCTTTTTCTGCTTCCATCGGGTACAATATCGAAAACCTTTCGCGCTGGCTCATCTTCATACATTCTGATAACATGGTCTAGCCACCGCAACTGGCCTAATTTGATTCACCGAGAGATGTCCACGTCAGAATATAAATCATATAGCTCTTGGTTCCAACTACGTCGGTACTCGCCGTTTTCCTTAACATAACCATATATTTTAGGGAGAAGTTTCCTCTTGAATACTGCCAGGAGTTTTTCATTCACTTGCGAAATGACCCAAATTTCCGAGACATATGCCAGGACTGGTAAAATGAGAGTCTGGTGTAGCTGGACCTTTGTCCGTTGAGAGAGGGCTTTGTTTTTAAACTGCTTGCTGAGCCCAAAATAGCAACTATTTGCAAGCACAATTCTGGATTTCCTGGATAGCGATAATGTTAGCCTTCTGACTTTCGAGGACATCTGCCAGTTGGATACTTCCACCGGATATATATAGAATTCTTACATTCCAAGTGCATATTCGTAAATCGTGGTCCTTATAACGTTTGACACAAATAGGGGTTGTTAATGTTTTCTTCTTCGTTTATGTATTTTCACTGCCATTATGATAGGTGGCGGGAGGCAAACCCAGTCCACCTTTTACCTACTGCCAGGATATTTGATTGCAGCTGCTCATTATGGATCAGACGCTGACCAGGATGCAATATGTCGAACCTGGATTTTCTTCTTTTAGTTTCTATCCGCCGTTGGCTCGTATGTTTGGCTCATCTGCCTGTTTGATGAGCTTCAGGGACATCAGTCACCTACTAAACCTGATTTGATGCTCATTTGTTTCGCCTTCTCACTCTAGCTAGCTAACCGAGGTTTCCGAAAAGCCATTGCCCAGGACATACTTCGTGGAAGTAGTGAGCTGCCCAATGAAGGAATCATATCTGACCACTCCGTATAAGTTTATATTCACAATGTAAAAGGCAATCACACGTAAAACTTTTGAAATAAAACCCTATTTAACTCAAAGAACCGTCGACTTGTCGGAAACTACATCAACGATTGATGTCTTCTAAAGGTTAAGGATCAAAACGTATTAATTACCCACTCAACTGTAATGCGACTAAAACAATTCGGTTGATGCTTTGGTTTGCTACTCGGAGGAAAGGTCTGGTAGTACTTTGTCTTTTTCCATCTTCGACAAAACAGACAACTTCTGTCCGATTGTGGCTGCTGCTGCACCAACGCTGGGTGGGTTTTCCGTTTCAGCTGGTTCCTTCTTAACTATCATCTTCTGCGGTTGACCCTCTGGGTTTGGAATGATTTTCAATTTAATATTCTTGTTGCTATTCACCAGATGGAGATATTGTCTAAGAACTTCTAAGATAATCTTACCATATCCTCTTGGAATTTGAACTGCCTTTCACCACAATGTGTTTATCAGGGCCATCGTGATTTACTATGATGGTGGTAGTACCGAATGCTGTTGTGTTATGGATGTTTGAATGCCATTATGCTTGTGTGCGCGGAGTTATCGTCGTCTATAATGCCTGCACCATACTCTCCATCATCCCCATATTCCGCGGCAATTGTTTGCTGCTCAGCAAACTATTTAACATATTTCCAAGTTGTTCACAAGGATATGTAACGATGTGGTACTGCAATTGAGTTGACTTCATTAAGATACTATAACCACCTACGTTCTCACCTTGTTTAGGCTCTTGGTTGTAGCGCGTAAATGTTGTTCAGATTTGCTGTTATGTGTGTATAGGGATGTGTGTACGTGTGCATAACAAATGGTATCAGCAATGTCTCCTCTTCCCTTACTTTTAATTGTAGCGAGACAATTGCAAGCGCAATCTTTTGATGTTAACAATGTGGTGTGTCGCTTCAAATGAAGTCTTTCAGATACATATTTCTGCGTGGACGAAAAATCGATATTTTATCGATAACTCCTTCAGATATGTCTGTCAGATCTTTCTGATAATTTGAACTCCACTTAACAGCAAACGATGTACTTCCAATTGCGAATTGTCGCAGATTTTAGGAGATAAATCGCAATGGTCGATTTTTTGCAGATTTTTATTTTGTTGACATTCTAGTAACAAAAAGTAGAGTTGCCAACATGCATATGTAAATTCAGCATTGTCGTTAGTAGTGTGTTTTGCACTTTTGATTTTGGCAAAATTGCCTCTTTTTCTTGTTCTCATACAAAAAAAAATCATCAACCCCAAAACTAGGCAATATTACCTATGGTTATTTTTTCTGTGTATATTTTGTTTTATGAAAACCGAGAAATTCTAAATAAATTCTACAGTCAATGTCGTTAATTAAATAAAAATTAATTTTTCAAATAAAGAAATAGATACAATTACTGACTGACAGAATTGTATGATACTAATGCCTTGTTCACACTGCCACGAAATTAACAATTTCGGATTGAACGAAATTGAAATCGTTCACACGGCATTTGAGCAATTTCGTTGAAAAATGACAACTGTTTGTTTACAAACATTGCCATGAGGAAAATTTTAGTGCGCGGACATAATAACCGAAATTTTCCTAGGATATGAATGAAAACAATAAAATAAATGAATGGTACGTGAACTTTAACATAAAGCACTGATTCATCACGGTTTATAGTTTATTTTCACTACTCTATGTCGATGAAAACTTAAAATCTCAATTTGATGAATGAGGCGGCATATAATTGTTTTGTTTTTTGTTGTAATTTTAGTATTCACGTGTTCGGTGAACGAAGACGACCCATAATTATCGACGGCGTTGGAGCAACAACAAAAATTAATCGACGGTGGCAACTGAGTTTTTATTAAATGTGAGTTTTCGGCAGACGTTACTTTTAGGCTTATCTCGTTGGTTTTGTAAAAAAATTGAATATTTTTTAGTAATTTGGTCCTTTAAAAGCGGCTTAGGCGATAATATCGGCCTAGATTTTAAGTCGAAGCGTGCCTTAATGACGGCGGCGTGAACTTCAAAAAATTATCTACGTCGGCTTCGTTCTCCTGCATATATGCAAAAAAGAGTTCTAGTTTAATTTTGTTGAGTGAAAACAGCGTTGCATACGACAGTTTAAATAAATACCTCAATTTCGTAGTTGTCAAAATATATGCGAAATCGAGCAATTACAACTAAATTTCAGCCCAAATTGCGAAAGACTTCAATTTCGCGGCAACGTGAACAAGGCATAATACATACAAATCCTCCTGCCATCACCTAGTCTAATTCCATAACGCCATCATGAAATACAAAAATGTGAAAACTAAATCGAGTAAAAATGCAGGTAAACACCATGGTAGAATTATCTATTAGGTAGTCGCATTAGCAATTCCGTAGTTAAGCTGTCAAAATTAGCTGAATAATGAAAAACACCACGTCCACAAAATGTGAACATTTTTATAAGATTATCTTACAAGATACAAAGTCTATGCCATAAATAGCATTTTGATTGAAATTCTCTGAATTTTATTAACAAACAAAAAGAAACGAAATCGAATTTGACAGCTTACCCACGGAAAAGATGAAAAAACAAAAATCAGCTGGGCTGACGCGTTTACCCGATAGATCATTTTACCATGGTAAACACCTTTTAGCCGTAGAATGATAATCACGACATTATCATGATAAAAGACTGCATGTAAATGCGCTATTAGTGGTCTTCATGAAAGCTCGAAAGAACCTCGTAAACTCGAAAACATCGTAAACTTGCAAAGCAAACGTCAAAACAAACAAATTTCCCATACAAAGCGACTTGCTCAAAAGTGGAAAGTTTTCGAGGCAAATTTGCTGCCCAAACGTGGGATGGAGAAACGTGTAAACATTTGACATTTCGTTGTCATCTGACTAGGATGGATAAATAAGGTGACAGCACTAGAACCGTAGAAAAAGTACACATACATAATACATGCAATTGCTTCTGCTACCACCTTATGTATCCATCTTGGTCAGCTGATATGGTTTTGAGCACAACTACGCTGAGCAACTTTACCTGGTGCCTCATGCAACGGTGCGAGGAAAACTTGCGCTGAGCAAAAGTTCTCGGCTTTCACGTTTGCATGAATACCGCTATTGGGTGCGTTGTAGTGTTTGGGGTGGTGACCGGAACTGATATGCGCCTGTGACTGAGATTTATTTCCTGTATTGGTGCACATGACACGTCGGAAAATTCTCGATTGGCTTCCGTCTGTCAAACAGGTTGTTTAGTTTTAGTTTAACTTTATAATCACACTTTCTCCGTTACTAAATAAAACATTAATTAACACTATAACTATAGGTCAAGAAAATAATGATTTAGCATAAACAATAAACAGTGTCATTCACCTGTTGCTTAATGCATATTTGCTGACCATACACTTACCAGTCTTTTTACCAATTAGTGCAAGTAAGCAATACTTATTAATGAAGTTATGTATTTAAGCAAGAGAAATTAACAAATAAAGTCAGTTAGTTATCAATAGTAAATGAATGAATGAACCAAGTCTTTTCTTTTACTCTAACTCAATCATTGGCCACTCCAGTTACAAGTGCTGGAAGGGAATTTTAACAATCTCAATTTAGTAGCTTATTCTGGTTTATGTGCCTGAATTAGCAACAACTCAAGAGACTACAAACACAAATACACAACAAACAAACATTTTGGTGACCCCGACGTGATTGGAAGCAGAAATCAAACAAATTGAAATTCATATGCCTCAGTCCTTGGAATTAGCTTATTCTGGTCCAATTTAGTAGCTTATTCTGCTTTATGTGCCTGAATTAGCAACAACTAAAGAGACTACAAACACAAATACACAACAAACAAACATTTTGGTGACCCCGACGTGATTGGAAGCAGAAATCAAACAAATTGAAATTCATATGCCTCAGTCCTTGGAATTAGCTTATTCTGGTCCAATTTAGTAGCTTATTCTGGTTTATGTGCCTGAATTAGCAACAACTAAAGAGACTACAAACACAAATACACAACAAACAAACATTTTGGTGACCCCGACGTGATTGGAAGCAGAAATCAAACAAATTGAAATTCATATGCCTCAGTCCTTGGAATTAGCTTATTCTGGTCCAATTTAGTACCTTATTCTTGTTTATGTGCCTGAATTAGCAACAACTAAAGAGACTACAAACACAAATACACAACAAACAAACACAGCTGATTTGTTTCTATGATTTTATTAGGGTTGCACTCGATATTTCAGATTTACTCGATAATCGACAAATCACACTATTATCATGTAATTTCTCAAAATCTTAAACTCATATCTATGATCGAGTAAATGTACCTCGATAAAGGTATTATTATGTCACAAATCATTTCAACCGCAGAGTTGTATACGCACTTTCAGTATGAGACAGTGTGAAAATTAAACGGAAATGGGAGTGTAAAGGAAACGTACCTTACTGAACATGTACATTACTGACAACACATACAAATTGATTGATGAATTGATTTTCTGAATACTTCAAGAAATTCTAAATAAATTCCACATGAAAACGTCGTGAATTAATTAAAAAGTTATTTTTACAAATAAAGAAAGAAAGAAATGAATCAAATGTATGTATTATACTAATACATACAAATACTCCTACTATCACCTGGTATAATTTTTGCCGTAGAATGATAATCACGACATTATCCTGATAAATGAGTACATGTAAACTCGCTATAAAAGTGTTGCATCAAAATGTACACGAGTTTAAAATGAACTCAAAAATTAAACTTCAGTTTTCACAGATTAAAATGGTATGAGTAATCTGCAGGGTTAGCATGGTTAAACGGAGCTAACCGTTGAAATCCGCTAATCTTGGTTGGTGTAAATTCCGTATTTATTTTTTACTTTTATTGACTATTATAAAACCTCATGAGGTCAGTTGTCTTACACATATTAATTAAACAACCAAATTAAACTAATTTAAACATATTTCTCCAACTGTTTCTATCCTTCCTTTTTTCGCACCAGTTGGTAACACCAAGTATACGCAGGATTCTTCGGCCTGGCCTTTCCATCGGAGTCTTGGTCGTCCTCTTTTTCTGCTTCCATCGGGTACATTATCGAAAACCTTTCGCGCTGGCTCATCTTCATACATTCTGATAACATGGTCTAGCCACCGCAACTGGCCTAATTTGATTCACCGAGAGATGTCCACGTCAGAATATAAATCATATAGCTCTTGGTTCCAACTACATCGGTACTCGCCGTTTTCCTTAACATAACCATATATTTTAGGGAGAAGTTTCCTCTTGAATACTCCCAGGAGTTTTTCATTCACTTGCGAAATGACCCAAGTTTCCGAGACATATGCCAGGACTGGTAAAATGAGAGTCTGGTGTAGCTAGACCTTTGTCCGTTGAGAGAGGGCTTTGTTTTTAAACTGCTTGCTGAGCCCAAAATAGCAACTATTTGCAAGCACAATTCTAGATTTCCTGGATAGCGGTAATGTTAGCCTTATAACTTTTGAGGACATCTGCCAGTTGGATACTTGCACCGGATCTATATAGAGTTCTTACATTCCAAGTGCATATCCGTAAATCGTGGTCCTTATAACCTTTGCGGGGGTCGTCAACAAATAGGGGTTGTTTATGTTTTCTTGTTCGTTTATGTATTTTCACTGCCATTATGATAGGTGGCGGGAGGCAAACCCAGTCCACCTTTTACCTACTGCCAGGATATTTGATGGCAGCCGCTCATTATGGATCAGACGCTGACCAGGATGCAATATGTCGAACCTGGATTTTCTTATTTTATTTGGCTCATCCGCCTTTTTTTTTTTTCTTTTTTTTTTTTAATCGAGCGAACCCATCGCCGCCACTCTTACCCGCCCCTACCGACCGAGAGGGCCACGTCCCCATAACGTGAGGACAGCGTACACATTATAGACCGGTCTATAACGGGAGAGCAAGGATTATAAGTTCACACGTTACAACCAACTACAGAAATTCTTCACCAGTTGGTATTACACTAACATAAATAAGTATAAAAGCACATCACGAGATATTAACATAAGATACTTCAATATATAATAATTACGAGCAAAACGAAAACCAAATCATAAATCAGACCAGATAGTAAGGATAAAGTAAATTAAATTTACATATGTACGTCAACGAATATACAGCACTAATGCAATCGGTTCAAATGACAAATTATGCTAGACTTTGTCGTTTCCCAACTACCTGTGAAATCAATAAACTGATATAGCTCATTAAAGTCACGACACATTCTCCTAACTGGATCAAAGGACGCATAATTCGAACGCTGAAACTCGATGTTTACGAGTTTATAGTACCTCGTGGGTCTCAATGGGACATTTATGAAAATCTTAGATAACAGAAATTCAGAACATATACATCCATCAATTATCTTCAAAACTGTAATAGAGTTTATCATGGTACGTCTACTACTAAGAGTCGGCAATCTGATCAATGCTAGTCTACTGCTATACGAAGGAAGATTATGGTTCGGGTTCCATTGAAGATTTCTCAGACAAAAAATGAGAAACTGTTTCTGGACCGATTCAATCATATTAACATACAAATTGTACTGGGGGTCCCAAACAACTGATCCATATTCGAGAATAGGGCGGACTAGTGAAGTAAAAAGATTTTTCGTAACGTAGGGATCTGAAAATTCCTTTGCCCAACGTTTAATAAAGTTCAGAACGCCATAAGCCTTGTTCACCATCGTAATTATGTGGGAGTTGAAATTCAATTTTCTGTCCAAGAGAACACCAAGATCAACAAATGAATCCACCGATTCAAGAACATTGCCACCTAAAATGTATTTTGCCGAAAATAATGATGACCTAGAGAACAGCATATGCTTACATTTCGTAAAATTAAGCTCCATCAAATTGGTCTCGCACCACGTCTGGAAAGTAGACAAATCCCTCTGAAGTAAGATATATTGACAAGGATCCTTGTAAGAAAAATAGATCTTCACGTCATCAGCGTACATTAACAATTTAGAGTGCATTATGGAGGCGGGTAAGTCGTTAATGAATAACAAAAATAGAACCGGCCCAAGATGACTGCCCTGAGGCACCCCAGATGACACAAAAATAGAGCTTGAGAATGATCGACCAAATGATACCATCTGTTCTCTGTTCATTAAATAAGAACTAATCCAATTCAGCATGTTACAATTAAAACCCATTGCCCCTAATTTATATAATAACAAATTGTGGTTAACTTTATCAAAAGCCTTACTAAAATCGGTAAAAATCACATCAGTTTGATCTCCATTAATAAAGCCGTCAATAATAGAAGAGGAAAACTGAAGCAAATTAGTCACGGTGGAACGACCCTTCCGAAAGCCATGTTGACATGGATCTAAAATAGAGGAAACTTGATGAGAAATTACCTCTGTGACTAACTTCTCAAAAAGTTTAGGAATGGCACTCAATTTTGCAATTCCCCTATAATTTGCAACATTTACTAAACTACCAGATTTGTGGAGAGGGATTATATAAGAGCTCTTCCACTTTGCAGGAAAATGGCAGAACTTCAACGAAGCGTTAAATAAGAGAGTCAACGGTAAGCTGAGAGAATTCGAGCAGTATTTCAACATAGAGTCCGGGATACCATCAGGACCAGCTTTATTCGAGGCTTTCAAGCTGATTAAGTTATCTAGCAACCACGAAGAATTTACGACAGGTGCATCAAACGGAATGGTAGAGCGGACAGTGTACGGGTATGATTTGGAAACATCATGGGCTCGGGTGGAATAAATAGATGCGATAAAATCGGCGAAACAATTAGCAATAGACTCTTCATCTGAATATTCAATACCGTTCATTTTGATCCTACAAGGTGTGGAAGACGAATTACGCTTACAAATCTAAAGAATGATTTGGGGTTCCGTTTAAAATTAGCCTTCAACCTATCCAAATATAATCTGTAACTCTCACGAGATTTAGAGTTGTATCTACTCCTAGCAACAATATACCTAGCATAGTCTGCTAGCAGTCCATCTATTCCTTACATTCTTGAGACTATTTAGAGCCCTTGAGGACCATGGGGGACCAGTATTACCCCTTATTGGCCTCTTGGGTACAGACTTAGAAATATAGCCATTAATAATATTATAGAAATCATCCAGGGCGATTTCAAATTCAAAAGAATTATCACACTGACATATACTATGCCAGTCGGTATCAAAGATAAGATTATTCAAAAGTATAAAGTTCGCACGCGAAAAGCATAGGCCAACATAGGACGAAGAGCAATTGCAACCAACCTGCATGGTATCATATGTATAATTAATTCCCAGCGTTGGATGGTAACTATCCTCAGGAGAAATTAACGGATCAATTCGAGAAATATCAAAGTTGTTAGAATCATCCACTAAAACTAGATCAAGGACTCGATTCATAGAATTGGGAATGTCGTTCAATTGAATCAACCCAAGTTCGGAAATATGCGTAACAAAATCAGATGACCAATCATATGGTATCAATGGAGTCAGAGAATTAGTATCGGGTAAAGACACCCATGTCACAGACGGCAAGTTAAAGTCACCCAATACTAAAATACGGTCCTTTCTACTGGCTAACGCAATAACTTTTGCAATAGCGTCAATATGCACTTGATATACCTCAAAGCATGAAGATGGCGGAATATAGGAACACGTGACAAACAATTTCAAATCGCCTAAATTAATGGACACCACAAGAAACTCAAGATCGCCAATGTCATCAACTGTAACCAACTCAGAAGATAAAGAATTCTCAATTGAGATTAAAACACCACCTCCAATTTTACCAACACGATCTTTTCTATAAACTACGTTCTTATCGCAGAACAACTCAGAATTAAAAACATTAGGTTTAAGCCATGTCTCAGAAAATGCAATGACATCAAACTCAAAACCAAAGCTATCAACAAATAATCTGGACAATTTAGTATTCAAACCGCGAACATTCTGATACGCCAAATTCAAACTCCCAATTAGTTTTTTGGAGCTGGCTTATCTCCAGACGGTAATCTAGCAAAATTATCACGCCTACCATTATCCCGATACTCAAATTCCCTTACGAATGTTCTGTGAGGCCAAAATTCCGAATCCACCAGTTTGACAAATAGATCATCCGGTGCAATAATTTTGAAAGACGACCTACGTTCCGAAAATTGTGACTTCAGCTTGAAGCACTGTATGGAATCGTTAGAATTATTCCCGACTAATTTAGACGATACGTATATCCTCTTCGGTTGTGTCGGGGGAAAGTCTAGACACAAAAACTGTCTTCCTTGCCGGTACGACAGTCAACGTTCTTGGTCCCGGTCCTGGCCTTCTAAGGACAAAAGAATATGCCCGATTGTTTGATGAGCTTCGGTGACATTAGTCACCTACTAAACCTGATTTGATGCTCATTTATTTCGCCTCCTCACTCTAGCTAGCTAACGGAGGTTTCCGAAAAGTAATTGCTCAGGACATACTTCGTGGAAGTAGTGAGCTGCTTGGACTGCCCAATGAAGGAGTCATTTCTGACCACTCCGTATAAGTTTATATTCACAATGTAAAACACAATCACACGTAAAACTTTTGAAATAAAAACATATTTAATTGTCGGAAACTACATCAACGTTTGATGTCTTCTAAAGCTTAAGGATCGAAACGCATTAATTACCCACTTAACTGTAATGCGACTAAAACAATTCGGTTGATGCTTTGGTTTGCTACTCGGAGCAAAGGTCTTGTAGTAATTTGTGTTTTTCCATCTTCGGAAGAACAGAGAAGTTCTGTCGGATTGTGCTAGTTCCTTCTTAACTATCATCTTCTGCGGTTGACCCTCTGGGTTTGGAATGATTTTCAATTTAATATTCTTGTTGCTATTCACCAGATGGAGATATTGTCTAAGAACTTCTAAGATAATCTTACCATATCATCTTGGAGTTTGAACTGCCTTTCACCACAATAGCGGCTTTCATGCAAACGTGAAAGCCGAGAACTTTTGCTCAGCGCAAGTTTCCCTCGCACCGTTGCATGAGGCACCAGGTAAAGTTGCTCAGCGTAGTTGTGTTCAAAACTATATCAGCTGACCAAGATGGATACATAGTCGCTTTGTATGGGAAATTTGTTTGTTTTGAGGTTTGCTGTGCAAGTTTACGATGTTTTCGAGTTTACGAGGTTCTTTCGAGCTTTCATGAAGACCACTAGTGTGTTTATCAGGACCATCGTGATTTACTATGATGGTGGTGGTACCGAATGCTGTTGTGTTATGGATGTTTGAATGCCATTGTGCTTGAGTGCGCGGAGGTATCGTCGTCTATAATGCCTGCACCATAGTCTCCATCATCCCCATATTTCTCGGCAATTGTTTGCTGCTCAGCAAACTATTTAACATATTTCTAAGTTGGTCACAAGTGTATGTAACGATGTGGTACTGCAGTTGAGTTGACTTCTTTAAGATATTATAACCACCGACGTTCTCACCTTGTGTAGGCTCTTGTTTGTAGCGCGTAAATGTTGTTCAGATTTGCTGTTTCACGGGTATAAGGCTTTTCGCCGCCATACGTATTTTTCTGCACACTACTACACTACACTATTGTCGTATACCAGAATACATCGTTGTTGCTGTATTAAAAACGACCTGCTACACTAACAGCAGCGCCGGCTTGTAGGCTCCAGAAAAATGGAATGGGAAAAGGATTTACTCTCTTGACATAGTAAATTTCCTCGATTACATTACTTATAACCTTTTCACACTAGCGTAGATTTTGGGGGAACGCATGGAAAATGTTGAAAAAAATTAAACATGGGCTCACACTTGCAACATCTTACATCTTCCATCTGTCATCTTCTAATATTCATTTATTAATATGCCACATCGCTGTAGCGAAAATTTTGTGATCAAAAATAAGTGGAACAAAAATGGTTTAGGAAATGTTGTCTGTATATTGTATTGTCTATTGGGGCCCAGAAACTGAAAGAATGGAGAATAAAATTCGTCAAGTGTTTATTTTTTAACATTTCATATTTATTACAATTGTTGTTTTTCTACATTTATTTCGTCAAGATGTATCTATATTAGGTGGTGTTATTGTGACAATGGCAATAGCTATTTTATATTTGTTTGGTGTCACACCACTGCCAAATTCAAAACAAATTCGGTAACAATTGCAATATAATTACACAAAAAGTGTAAAAAAGAAATCCATATGAATTTAACAGTTAGTTGAGGCAAAGATTTGAAAACATTTAAATCAGCTGTTCTAGGGCTGCCACCTGATATAAATACATCTTACGTTTTGTTTTTTCATTTTCTGTCATTTGTTCTAGAAATTCAATTTTGTTCTAGTGATGGGTGAAACGTAATGAGATAGGAAAATTTTTAAAAGATGTATGGGGAAATGTTAACATGTTTGGCAAATTGATTGAAGATGTAAGATGTGGCCTAATGTTAAAAGGATATTACCATTACAATTTTCTGTGTACTAGTATGGGCTTGGAACAATTTTAATAGAACAATCATATTCTGTATTTAGATGCCCGCCATAGGCGATTATATGTATATCTTAAGCGCAAATTCCAGGGCGGCCGAATACTTCGCCCAGAAGGCAGCTAGACATAATGATGGCATCGTTTAGTACCTCACATTTCTGTTCCAAATCACTAAAATAATCTGTCGAATCTGAAGAAAAATTGTCAATGTGAACAGCTGTTGTCAGTTAAATCTGATGGTCTTCAAAATAGTTTGAAAACCAAACGATTTATTTGAGGTTATGGATAAGACAGAGAGCGAGAGATAAAATGGCGGAGAGAATACGCGAAGATAAAAGCGGAAAACTACAAATTACATAGAATTTTATGTATGTAATGTGAAATGAAAAAAATACAAATCTTCAGTGTAATTTAATCAAATGAAATATTAATTAATGAAGAACATAAAAGCTTGATAAAATAAAGAAATAGAAATAGAAATAGGGTGTGTGGGCTTAGTTTTTTTTTCCGAGAAATTAGTTTGCGTAATTAGATATATAATTACATATGTGTGTACGTGTGCATAACAAATGGTATCAGCAATGTCTCCTCTTCCCTTCCTTTTAATTGTTGCGAGACAATTGCAAGCGCAATCTTTTGATGTTAACAATGTGGTGTGTCGCTTCAAATGAAGTCTGTCAAATACATATTTCTGCGTGGACGAAAAATCGATATTTTATCGATAACTCCTTCAGATATGTCTGTCAGATCTTTCTGATAATTTGAACTCCACTTAACAGCAAACGATGTACTTCCAATTGCGAATTGTCGCAGATTTTAGGAGATAAATCGCAATGGTCGATTTTTTGCAGATTTTTATTTTGTTGACATTCTAGTAACAAAAAGTAGAGTTGCCAACATGCATATGTAAATTCAGCATTGTCGTTAGTAGTGTGTTTTGCACTTTTGATTTTGGCAAAATTGCCTCTTTTTCTTGTTCTCATACAAAAAAAAATCATCAACCCCAAAACTAGGCAATATTACCTATGGTTATTTTTTCTGTGTATATTTTGTTTTATGAAAACCGAGAAATTCTAAATAAATTCTACAGTCAATGTCGTTAATTAAATAAAAATTAATTTTTCAAATAAAGAAATAGATAAAATTACTGACTGACAGAATTGTATGATACTAATGCCTTGTTCACACTGCCACGAAATTAACAATTTCGGATTGAAATTGTCGAACGAAATTGAAATCGTTCACACGGCATTTGAGCAATTTCGTTGAAAAATGACAACTGTTTGCTTACAAACATTGCCATGAGGAAAATTTTAGTACGCGGACATAATAACCAAAATTTTCCTAGGATATGAATGAAAACAATAAAATAAATGAATGGTACGTGAACTTTAACATAAAGCACTGATTCATCACGGTTTAAAGTTTATTTTCACTACTCTATGTCGATGAAAACTTAAAATCTCAATTTGATGAATGAGGCGGCATATAATTGTTTTGTTTTTTGTTGTAATTTTAGTATTCACCTGTTCGGTGAACGAAGACGACCCATAATTATCGACGGCGTTGGAGCAACAACAAAAATTAATCGACGGTGGCAACTGAGTTTTTATTAAATGTGAGTTTTCGGCAGACGTTACTTTTAGGCTTATCTCGTTGGTTTTGTAAAAAAATTGAATATTTTTTAGTAATTCGGTCCTTTAAAAGCGGCTTAGGCGATAATATCGGCCTAGATTTTAAGTCGAAGCGTGCCTTAATGACGGCGGCGTGAACTTCAAAAAATTATCTACGTCGGCTTCGTTCTCCTGCATATATGCAAAAAAGAGTTCTAGTTTAATTTTGTTGAGTGAAATCAGCGTTGCATACGACAGTTTAAATAAATACCTCAATTTCGTAGTTGTCAAACTATATGCGAAATCGAGCAATTACAACTAAATTTCAGCCCAAATTGCGAAAGACTTCAATTTCGCGGCAACGTGAACAAGGCATAATACATACAAATCCTCCTGCCATCACCTAGTCTAATTCCATAACGCCATCATGAAATACAAAAATGTGAAAACTAAATCGAGTAAAAATGCAGGTAAACACCATGGTAGAAATATCTATTAGGTAGTCGCATTAGCAATTCCGTAGTTAAGCTGTCAAAATTAGCTGAATAATGAAAAACACCACGTCCACAAAATTTGAACATTTTTATAAGATTATCTTACAAGATACAAAGTCTATGCCATAAATAGCATTTTGATTGAAATTCTCTGAATTTTATTAACAAACAAAAAGAAACGAAATCGAATTTGACAGCTTACCCACGGAAAAGATGAAAAAAACAAAAATCAGCTGGGCTGACGCGTTTACCCGATAGATCATTTTACCATGGTAAACACCTTTTAGCCGTAGAATGATAATCACGACATTATCATGATAAAAGACTGCATGTAAACGCGCTATTAGTGGTCTTCATGAAAGCTCGAAAGAACCTCGTAAACTCGAAAACATCGTAAACTTGCAAAGCAAACGTCAAAACAAACAAATTTCCCATACAAAGCGACTTGCTCAAAAGTGGAAAGTTTTCGAGGCAAATTTGCTGCGCAAACGTGGGATGGAGAAACGTGTAAACATTTGACATTTCGTTGTCATCTGACTAGGATGGATAAATAAGGTGATAAGGTGATGTACACATACATAATACATGCAATTGCTTCTGCTACCACCTTATGTATCGATCTTGGTCAGCTGATATGGTTTGAGCACAACTACGCTGAGCAACTTTACCTGGTGCCTCATGCAACGGTGCGAGGAAAACTTGCGCTGAGCAAAAGTTCTCGGCTTTCACGTTTGCATGAATACCGCTATTGGGTACGTTGTAGTGTTTGGGGTGGTGACCGGAACTGATATGCGCCTGTGACTGAGATTTATTTCCTGTATTGGTGCACATGACACGTCGGAAAATTCTCGATTGGCTTCCGTCTGTCAAACAGGTTGTTTAGTTTTAGTTTAACTTTATAATCACACTTTCTCCGTTACTAAATAAAACATTAATTACTTCTACATTTGCCTGTAACTATAACACACACACACAACTAATTTAATTACATTTAACAATTTCACAATGTCACTAGTATTTTTATTAAATGCCATTAACACTATAAATATAGGTCAAGAAAATAATGATTTAGCATAAACAATAAACAGTGTCATTCACCTGTTGCTTAATGCATATTTGCTGACCATACACTTACCAGTCTTTTTACCAATTAGTGCAAGTAAGCAATACTTATTAATGAAGTTATGTATTTAAGCAAGATAAATTAACAAATAAAGTCAGTTAGTTATCAATAGTAAATGAATGAATGAACCAAGTCTTTTCTTTTACTCTAACTCAATCATTGGCCACTCCAGTTACAAGTGCTGGAAGGGAATTTTAACAATCTCAATTTAGTAGCTTATTCTGGTTTATGTGCCTGAATTAGCAACAACTAAAGAGTCTACAAACACAAATACACAACAAACAAACATTTTGGTGACCCCGACGTGATTGGAAGCTGAAATCAAACAAATTGAAATTCATATGCCTCAGTCCTTGGAATTAGCTTATTCTGGTCCAATTTAGTAGCTTATTCTGGTTTATGTGCCTGAATTAGCAACAACTAAAGCAGAAATCAAACAAATTGAAATTCATATGCCTCAGTCCTTGGAATTAGCTTATTCTGGTCCAATTTAGTACCTTATTCTGGTTTATGTGCCTGAATTAGCAACAACTAAAGAGACTACAAACACAAATACACAACAAACAAACACAGCTGATTTGTTTCTATGATTTTATTAGGGTTGCACTCGATATTTCAGATTTACTCGATAATCGACAAATCACACTATTATCATGTAATTTCTCAAAATCGTAAACTCATATCTATGATCGAGTAAATGTACCTCGATAAAGGTATTATTATGTCACAAATCATTTCAACCGCAGAGTTGTATACGCACTTTCAGTATGAGACAGTGTGAAAATTAAACGGAAATGGGAGTGTAAAGGAAACGTACCTTACTGAACATGTACATTACTGACAACACATACAAATTGATTGATGAATTGATTTTCTGAATACTTCAAGAAATTCTAAATAAATTCCACATGAAAACGTCGTGAATTAATTAAAAAGTTATTTTTACAAATAAAGAAAGAAAGAAATGAATCAAATGTATGTATGATACTAATACATACAAATACTCCTACTATCACCTGGTATAATTTTTGCCGTAGAATGATAATCACGACATTATCCTGATAAATGAGTACATGTAAACTCGCTATAAAAGTGTTGCATCAAAATGTACACGAGTTTAAAATGAACTCAAAAATTAAACTTCAGTTTTCACAAACTAAAATGGTATGAGTAATCTGCAGGGTTAGCATGGTTAAACGGAGCTAACCGTTGAAATCCGCTAATCTTGGTTGGTGTAAATTCCGTATTTATTTTTTACTTTTATTGACTATTATAAAACCTCATGAGGTCAGTTGTCTTACACATATTAATTAAACAACCAAATTAAACTAATTTAAACATATTTCTCCAACTGGTTCTATCCTTCCTTTTTCGCACCAGTTGGTAACACCAAGTATACGCAGGATTCTTCGGCCTGGCCTTTCCATCGGAGTCTTGGTCGTCCTCTTTTTCTGCTTCCATCGGGTACATTATCGAAAACCTTTCGCGCTGGCTCATCTTCATACATTCTGATAACATGGTCTAGCCACCGCAACTGGCCTAATTTGATTCACCGAGAGATGTCCACGTCAGAATATAAATCATATAGCTCTTGGTTCCAACTACATCGGTACTCGCCGTTTTCCTTAACATAACCATATATTTTAGGGAGAAGTTTCCTCTTGAATACTCCCAGGTATTTTTCATTCACTTGCGAAATGACCCAAGTTTCCGAGACATATGCCAGGACTGGTAAAATGAGAGTCTGGTGTAGCTAGACCTTTGTCCGTTGAGAGAGGGCTTTGTTTTTAAACTGCTTGCTGAGCCCAAAATAGCAACTATTTGCAAGCACAATTCTGGATTTCCTGGATAGCGGTAATGTTAGCCTTGTAACTTTTGAGGACATCTGCCAGTTGGATACTTGCACCGGATCTATATAGAGTTCTTACATTCCAAGTGCATATCCGTAAATCGTGGTCCTTATAACCTTTGCGGGGGTCGTCAACAAATAGGGGTTGTTTATGTTTTCTTGTTCGTTTATGTATTTTCACTGCCATTATGATAGGTGGCGGGAGGCAAACCCAGTCCACCTTTTACCTACTGCCAGGATATTTGATGGCAGCCGCTCATTATGGATCAGACGCTGACCAGGATGCAATATGTCGAACCTGGATTTACTTATTTTAGTTTCTATCCGCCGTTAGCTCGTATGTTTGGTTCATCCGCCTTCTAAGGCCAAAAGAATATGCCCGACTGTTTGAAGAGCTTCGGAGACATCAGTCACCTACTAATCCTGATTTGATGCTCATTTGTTTCGCCTTCTCTCTCTAGCTAGCTAACGGAGGTTTCCGAAAAGCCATTGCCCAGGAAATACTTCGTGGAAGTAGTGAGCTGCTTGGACTGCCCAATGAAGGAGTCATTTCTGACCACTCCGTATAAGTTTATATTCACAATGTAAAACACAATCACACGTAAAACTTTTGAAATAAAAACTTATTTAATTGTCGGAAACTACATAAACGTTTGATGTCTTCTAAAGCTTAAGGATCGAAACGCATTAATTACCCACTTAACTGTAATGCGACTAAAACAATTCGGTTGATGCTTTGGTTTGCTACTCGGAGAAAAGGTCTTGTAGTAATTTGTGTTTTTCCATCTTCGGAAGAACAGAGAAGTTCTGTCGGATTGTGCTAGTTCCTTCTTAACTATCATCTTCTGCGGTTGACCCTCTGGGTTTGGAATGATTTTCAATTTAATATTCTTTTTGATATTCACCAGATGGAGATATTGTCTAAGAACTTCTAAGATAATCTTACCATATCATCTTGGAGTTTGAACTGCCTTTCACCACAATAGCGGCATTCATGCAAACGTGAAAGACGAAAACTTTTGCTCAGCGCAAGTTTCCCTCGCACCGTTGCATGAGGCACCAGGTAAAGTTGCTCAGCGTAGTTGTGTTCAAAACCATATCAGCTGACCAAGATGGATACATAGTCGCTTTGTATGGGAAATTTGTTTGTTTTAACGGTTGCTGTGCAAGTTTACGATGTTTTCGAGTTTACGAGGTTCTTTCGAGCTTTCATGAAGACCACTAGTGTGTTTATCAGGACCATCGTGATTTACTATGATGGTGGTGGTACCGAATGCTGTTGTGTTATGGATGTTTGAATGCCATTGTGCTTGAGTGCGCGGAGGTATCGTCGTCTATAATGCCTGCACCATAGTCTCCATCATCCCCATATTCCACGGCAATTGTTTGCTGCTCAGCAAACTATTTAACATATTTCTAAGTTGTTCACAAGGGTATGTAACGATGTGGTACTGCAGTTGAGTTGACTTCTTTAAGATATTATAACCACCTACGTTCTCACCTTGTTTAGGCTCTTGTTTGTAGCGCGTAAATGTTGTTCAGATTTGCTGTTTCACGGCTATAAGGCTTTTCGCCGCCATACGTATTTTTCTGCATACTACTACACTAAACTATTGCCATTTACCAGAATACATCGTTGTTGCTGTGGCTGTATTAAAAAACGACCTGCTACACTTGTAGGCTCCAGAAAAATGGAATGGAAAAAGGATTTACTCTCTTGACATAGTAAATTTCCTCGATTACATTACTTATAGCCTTTTCACACTAGCGTAGATTTTGGGGGAACGCATGGAAAATGTTGAAAAAAAATAAACATGCGCTCATACTTGCAACATCTTACATCTTCCATCTGTTATCTTCTAATATTCATTTATTAATATGCCACATCGCTGGTTTAGGAAATGTTGTCTGTATATTGGGGCCCAGAAACTGAAAAAATTGAGAATAACATTCGCCAAGTGTTTATTTTTTAACATTTCATATTTATTACAATTGTTGTTTTTCTACATTTATTTCGTCAAGATGTATCTATATTAGGTGGTGTTATTATGACAATGGCAATAGCTATTTTATATTTGTTTGGTGTCATACCACTGCCAAATTCAAAACAAATTTGGTAACAATTGCAATATAATTACACAAAAAGTGTAAAAAAGAAATCCATATGAATTTAACAGTTAGTTGAGGCAAAGATTTGAAAACATTTAAATCAGCTGTTCTAGGGCTGTCACCTGATATAAATACATCTAACGTTTTGTGTTTTCATTTTCTGTCATTTGTTCTAGAAATTCAATTTTGTTCTAGTGATGGGTGAAACGTAATGAGATAGGAAAATTTTTAAAAGATGTATGGGGAAATGTTAACATGTTTGGCAAATTGATTGAAGATGTAAGATGTGGCCTAATGTTAAAAGGATATTACCATTACAATTTTCTGTGTACTAGTATGGGCTTGGAACAATTTTAATAGAACAATCATATTCTGTATTTAGATGCCCGCCATAGTCGATTATATGTATATCTTAAGCGCAAATTCCAGGGCGGCCGAATACTTCGCCCAGAAGGCAGCTAGACATAATGATGGTATCGTTTAGTACCTCACATTTCTGTTCCAAATCACTAAAATAATCGGTTGAGGCACTTAAAGAGGAGTTCAGATTATCAAACGGGTTTGACGATCTGTCGAATCCGAAGAAAAATTGTCAATGTGAACAGCTGTTGTCAGATAACTCTGATGGTCTTCAAAATAGTTTGAAAACCAAACGATTTATTTGAGGTTATGGATAAGACAGAGAGCGAGAGATAAAATGGCGGAGAGAATAAGCGAAGATAAAAGCGGAAAACTACAAATTACATAGAATTTTATGTATTTAATGTGAAATGAAAAAAATACAAATCTTCAGTGTAATTTAATCAAATGAAATATTAATTAATGAAGAACATAAAAGCTTGATAAAATAAAGAAATAGAAATAGAAATAGGATGTGTGGGCTTAGTTTTTTTTCCCAGAAATTAGTTTGCGTAATTAGATATATAATTACATATGTGTGTATAGGGATGTGTGTCCCTTCCTTTTAATTGTTGCGTGACAATTGCAAGCGCAATCTTTTGATGTTAACAATGTGGTGTGTCGCTTCAAATGAAGTCTGTCAGATACATATTTCTGCGTGGACGAAAAATCGATATTTTATCGATAACTCCTTCAGATATGTCTGTCAGATCTTTCTGATAATTTGAACTCCACTTAACAGCAAACGATGTACTTCCAATTGCGAATGGTCGCAGATTTTAGGAGATAAATCGCAATGGTCGATTTTTTGCAGATTTTTATTTTGTTGACATTCTAGTAACAAAAAGTAGAGTTGCCAACATGCATATGTAAATTCAGCATTGTCGTTAGTAGTGTGTTTGGCAAAATTGCCTCTTTTTCTTGTTCTCATACAAAAAAAAATCATCAACTCCAAAACTAGGCAATATTACCTATGGTTATTTTTTCTGTGTATATTTTGTTTTATGAAAACCGAGAAATTCTAAATAAATTCTGCAGTCAATGTCGTTAATTAAATACAAATTAATTTTTCAAATAAAGAAATAGATAAAATTACTGACTGACAGAATTGTATGATACTAATGCCTTGTTCACACTGCCACGAAATTAACAATTTCGGATTGAAATTGTCGAACGAAATTGAAATCGTTCACACGGCATTTGAGCAATTTCGTTGAAAAATTACAACTGTTTGTTTACAAACATTGCCATGAGGAAAATTTTAGTGCGCGGACATAATAACCAAAATTTTCCTAGGATATGAATGAAAACAATAAAATAAATGAATGGTACGTGAACTTTAACATAAAGCACTGATTTATCACGGTTTATAGTTTATTTTCACTACTCTATGTCGATGAAAACTTAAAATCTCAATTTGATGAATGAGGCGGCATATAATTGTTTTGTTTTTTGTTGTAATTTTAGTATTCACGTGTTCGGTGAACGAAGACGACCCATAATTATCGACGGCGTTGGAGCAACAACAAAAATTAATCGACGGTGGCAACTGAGTTTTTATTAAATGTGAGTTTTCGGCAGACGTTACTTTTAGGGTTATCTCGTTGGTTTTGTAAAAAAATTGAATATTTTTTAGTAATTCGGTCCTTTAAAAGCGGCTTAGGCGATAATATCGGCCTAGATTTTTAGTCGAAGCGTGCCTTAATGACGGCGGAGTGAACTTCAAAAAATTATCTACGTCGGCTTCGTTCTCCTGCATATATGCAAAAAAGAGTTCTAGTTTAATTTTGTTGAGTGAAAACAGCGTTGCATACGACAGTTTAAATAAATACCTCAATTTCGTAGTTGTCAAAATATATGCGAAATCGAGCAATTACAACTAAATTTCAGCCCAAATTGCGAAAGACTTCAATTTCGCGGCAACGTGAACAAGGAATAATGCATACAAATCCTCCTGCCATCACCTAGTCTAATTCCATAACGCCATCATGAAATACAAAAATGTTAAAACTAAATCGAGTAAAAATGCAGGTAAACACCATGGTAGAATTATCTATTAGGTAGTCGCATTAGAAATTCCGTAGTTAAGCTGTCAAAATTAGCTGAATAATGAAAAAAACCACGTCCACAAAATGTGAACATTTTTATAAGATTATCTTACTAGATACAAAGTCTATGCCATAAATAGCATTTTGATTGAAATTCTCTGAATTTTATTAACAAACAAAAAGAAACGAAATGGAATTTGACAGCTTACCCACGGAAAGATGAAAAAAACAAAAATCAGCTGGGCTGACGCGTTTACCCGATAGATCATTTTACCATGGTAAACACCTTTTAGCCGTAGAATGATAATCACGACATTATCATGATAAAAGACTGCATGTAAACGGGCTATTAGTGGTCTTCATGAAAGCTCGAAAGAACCTCGTAAACTCGAAAACATCGTAAACTTGCAAAGCAAACGTCAAAACAAACAAATTTCCCATACAAAGCGACTTGCTGAAAAGTGGAAAGTTTTCGAGGCAAATTTGCTGCGCAAACGTGGGATGGAGAAACGTGTAAACATTTGACATTTCGTTGTCATCTGACTAGGATGGATAAATAAGGTGATAGCACTAGAACAGTAGAAAAAGTACACATACATAATACATGCAATTGCTTCTGCTACCACCTTATGTATCCATCTTGGTCAGCTGATATGGTTTTGAGCACAACTACGCTGAGCAACTTTACCTGGTGCCTCATGCAATAAATAAAACATTAATTACTTCCACATTTGCCTGTAACTATAACACACACACACACAACTAATTTAATTACATTTAACAATGTCACTAGTATTTTTATTAAATGCCATTAACACTATAAATATAGGTCAAGAAAATAATGATTTAGCATAAACAATAAACAGTGTCATTCACCTGTTGCTTAATGCATATTTGCTGACCATACACTTAACAGTCTTTTTACCAATTAGTGCAAGTAAGCAATACTTATTAATGAAATTATGTATTTAAGCAAGAGCAATTAACAAATAAAGTCAGTTAGTTATCAATAGTAAATGAATGAATGAACCAAGTCTTTTCTTTTACTCTAACTCAATCATTGGCCACTCCAGTTACAAGTGCTGGAAGGGAATTTTAACAATCTCAATTTAGTAGCTTATTCTGGTTTATGTGCCTGAATTAGCAACAACTAAAGAGACTACAAACACAAATACACAACAAACAAACATTTTGGTGACCCCGACGTGATTGGAAGCAGAAATCAAACAAATTGAAATTCATATGCCTCAGTCCATGGAATTAGCTTATTCTGGTCCAATTTAGTAGCTTAGTCTGCTTTATGTGCCTGAATTAGCAACAACTCAAGAGACTACAAACACAAATACACAACAAACAAACATTTTGGTGACCCCGACGTGATTGGAAGCAGAAATCAAACAAATTGAAATTCATATGCCTCAGTCCTTGGAATTAGCTTATTCTGGTCCAATTTAGTAGCTTATTCTGGTTTATGTGCCTGAATTAGCAACAACTAAAGAGACTACAAACACAAATACACAACAAACAAACATTTTGGTGACCCCGACGTGATTGGAAGCAGAAATCAAACAAATTGAAATTCATATGCCTCAGTCCTTGGAATTAGCTTATTCTGGTCCAATTTAGTAGCTTATTCTGGTTTATGTGCCTGAATTAGCAACAACTAAAGAGACTACAAACACAAATACACAACAAACAAACACAGCTGATTTGTTTCTATGATTTTATTAGGGTTGCACTCGATATTTCAGATTTACTCGATAATCGACAAATCACACTATTATCATGTAATTTCTCAAAATCTTAAACTCATATCTATGATCGAGTAAATGTACCTCAATAAAGGTATTATTATGTCACAAATCATTTCAACCGCAGAGTTGTATACGCACTTTCAGTACGAGACAGTGTGAAAATTAAACGGAAATGGGAGTGTAAAGGAAACGTACCTTACTGAACATGTACATTACTGACAACACATACAAATTGATTGATGAATTGATTTCCTGAATACTTCAAGAAATTCTAAATAAATTCCACATGAAAACGTCGTGAATTAATTAAAAAGTTATTTTTACAAATAAAGAAAGAAAGAAATGTATCAAATGTATGTATGATACTAATACATACAAATACTCCTACTATCACCTGGTATAATTTTTGCCGTAGAATGATAATCACGACATTATCCTGATAAATGAGTACATGTAAACTCGCTATAAAAGTGTTGCATCAAAATGTACACGAGTTTAAAATGAACTCAAAAATTAAACTTCAGTTTTCACCGATTAAAATGGTATGAGTAATCTGCAGGGTTAGCATGGTTAAACGGAGCTAACCGTTGAAATCCGCTAATCTTGGTTAGTGTAAATTCCGTATTTATTTTTTACTTTTATTGACTATTATAAAACCTCATGAGGTCACTTGTCTTACACATATTAATTAAACAGCCAAATTAAACTAATTTAAACATATTTCTCCAACTGTTTCTATCCTTCCCTTTTTCGCACCAGTTGGTAACACCAAGTATACGCAGGATTCTTCGGCCTGGCCTTTCCATCGGAGTCTTGGTCGTCCTCTTTTTCTGCTTCCATCGGGTACATTATCGAAAACCTTTCGCGCTGGCTCATCTTCATACATTCTGATAACATGGTCTAGCCACCGCAACTGGCCTAATTTGATTCACCGAGAGATGTCCACGTCAGAATATAAATCATATAGCTCTTGGTTCCAACTACATCGGTACTCGCCGTTTTCCTTAACATAACCATATATTTTAGGGAGAAGTTTCCTCTTGAATACTCCCACGAGTTTTTCATTCACTTGCGAAATGACCCAAGTTTCCGAGACATATGCCAGGACTGGTAAAATGAGAGTCTGGTGTAGCTGGACCTTTGTCCGTTGAGAGAGGGCTTTGTTTTTAAACTGCTTGCTGAGCCCAAAATAGCAACTATTTGCAAGCACAATTCTGGATTTCCTGGATAGCGATAATGTTAGCCTTCTGACTTTCGAGGACATCTGCCAGTTGGATACTTCCACCGGCTATATATAGAATTCTTACATTCCAAGTGCATATCCGTAAATCGTGGTCCCTATATCGTTTGACACAAATAGGGGTTGTTAATGTTTTCTTGTTCGTTTATGTATTTTCACTGCCATTATGATAGGTGGCGGGAGGCAAACCCAGTCCACGTTTTACCTACTGCCAGGATATTTGATTGCAGCTGCTCATTATGGATCAGACGCTGACCAGGATGCAATATGTCGAACCTGGATTTTCTTCTTTTAGTTTCTATCCGCCGTTGGCTCGTATGTTTGGCTCATCTGCCTTCTAAGGACAAAAGAATATGCCCGATTGTTTGATGAGCTTCAGTGACATCAGTCACCTACTAAACCTGATTTGATGCTCATTTGTTTCGCCTTCTCACTCTAGCTAGCTAACGGAGGTTTCCGAAAAACCATTGCCCAGGACATACTTCGTGGAAGTAGTGAGCTGCTTGGACTGCCCAATGAAGGAGTCATTTCTGACCACTCCGTATAAGTTTATATTCACAATGTAAAAGACAATCACACGTAAAACTTTTGAAATAAAAACTTATTTAGCTCAAATAACCGTCATTTGTCGGAAACTACACCAACGTTTGATGTCTTCTAAAGCTTAAGGATCGAAACGTATTAATTACCCACTTATCTGTAATGCGACTAAAACAATTCGGTTGATGCTTTTGTTTGCTACTCGGAGGAAAGGTCTGGAGTACTTTGTCTTTTCCGTCTTCGGAAAAACAGAGAAGTTCTGTCCGATTGTGCTTGTTCCTTCTTAACTATCATCTTCTGCGGTTGACCCTCTGGGTTTGGAATGATTTTCAATTTAATATTCTTGTTGCTATTCACCAGATGGAGATATTGTCTAAGAACTTCTAAGATAATCTTACCATATCATCTTGGAATTTGAACTGCCTTTCACCACAATGTGTTTATCAGGGCCATCGTGATTTACTATGATGGTGGTAGTACCGAATGCTGTTGTGTTATGGATGTTTGAATGCCATTATGCTTGTGTGCGCGGAGTTATCGTCGTCTATAATGCCTGCACCATAGTCTCCATCATCCCCATATTCCTCGGCAATTGTTTGCTGCTCAGCAAACTATTTAACATATTTCTAAGTTGTTCACAAGGGTATGTAACGATGTGGTACTGCAGTTGAGTTGACTTCATTAAGATATTATAACCACCTACGTTCTCACCTTGTTTAGGCTCTTGTTTGATGCGCGTAAATGTTGTTCAGATTTGCTGTTTCACGGGTATAAGGCTTTTCGCCGCCATACGTATTTTTCTGCACACTACTACACTACACTATTGTCATATACCAGAATACATAGTTGTTGCTGTGGCTGTATTAAAAAACGACCTGCTACACTAACAGCTGCGCCGGCTTGTAGGCTCCAGAAAAATGGAATGGGAAAAGGATTTACTCTCTTGACATAGTAAATTTCCTCGATTACATTACTTATAACGTTTTCACACTAGCATACATATTGGGGGATCGCATGGAAAATGTTGAAAAAAATTAAACATGCGCTCACACTTGCAACATCTTCCATCTGTCATCTTCTAATATTCATTTATTAATATGCCACATCGCTGTAGCGAAAATTTTGTGATCAAAAATAAGTGGAACAAAAATGGTTTAGGAAATGTTGTCTGTATATTGTATTGTATATTTGGGCCCAGAAACTGAAAGAATGGAGAATAAAATTCGTCAAGTGTTTATTTTTCAACATTTCATATTTATTACAATTGTTGTTTTTCTACATTTATTTCGTCAAGATGTATCTATATTAGGTGGTGTTATTGCGACAATGGCAATAGCTATTCTATATTTGTTTGGTGTCATACCACTGCCAAATTCAAAACAAATTTGGTGTAATAAAAATTGTCCAATTTATATATATTTATTACTTTTGTTTATTTCTTTACTTTAAATTTTTATTTGGCGTCATTTCCGCTCTTCGTTCTGCTTAAGACTGCTTATTCTAGGTTTTTACATCTTCTCTTATACTAAATATTTTGCCAACTGTGTGGTCTAATTTTCTTAATTCTATGTGTGTTATTTCCGTGTAGTCTTGACACACTATTTATTTCTGGCCAACGGCAATCTCATATGATATCGTTATTGGATGACATGCTGTTACACATTAACCCTAAATGCAATTGATAATGCAACATCAAACGAAGTACGTTTGTTTGTGACTTGTGTGGTCTTCACTTGAGTGTCATCTTCAAGTGTGACTATATTTTGGGTTATGGCAAACACATTTTACTGCATGTTTTTAGCGCGTTGGTGACACACATGTGTCATATATCTTCTGGGTGGTCATCGGACCAAACACATTCGTATTTGTTTTATGATGTCGTCATAAAATGTATCATAAACATTTGCTTTCAATTGTTACCAGTAAACGACCCACAATTCAATGTAACGTTGTTTTCTAATTCAATTGCATTTATGTTAATACTCTACAGTATGCATACACTACACCATCGCCCTCAAGAGAAATCATACAATTCCTTTAATTTCAACAATGAAAAATTGGAGGATTTCTATTGGTAACCATGCGTGCATACTGTGTGTTTGTATACTACATTCATTTTAGTTCTGACAATGTTTATTCATATTTTTTTTTTTTGTTGATTTTTTATTTCATCGATTTTTTTTTATTTTATAATAACGTTAGTTGATTTATTATTTTTTTTTTTCATTTACGCAAACACCATTAATTATTCTAACGTATGATATTTTTTCAATAAGTTCTTATGTAACGTCTTAGTTTTATTATTAATTTTTATTTCAACATTTGGACCATCTATACTCGTTATTTTGTACGGACCATGGTAAGGTGGTTCACTTTTCTTTCTGTTTTCTGCCTTAACTAGTACTAAATCGCCTATTCCTAGATCTATGCTATTCGTTTTTTCATATGAGTCTACTTTTATTTTATTTTTAACAATTTCTACCAATTTTCTCGCGTTCTCCAAGGAGTGTTTTAACCTTATCTTCAATTCATTCGCATAATTATCTAGATTGTATACCCTATCACAATTCGTAACTTGCTCACCTGGCAAACACGGTAGTTTCCCAAATATTAATTCGAAAGGAGAAAACTCTGTGTCGACGTGGGGGGTGATGTTGTAAGCAAATGTGTAATATGGTATCCACGAATGCCAATTACTATCATTCACAAACGATAAAAAGTATTCATTCAAAACTCGATGGTTCCTTTCAACAGTACCAAGAGTTTCGTGATGATACGGTGTGGAAAATCTTTGTTCTATTTTCAAAAGTTCGCAAACCTCCCTCATGAGTTCATTCGTAAACTCAGTACCCCTGTCTGATTTTAATGTTCTAAATATCCCGTATTTTAGTATTAAGTTTTCAACTAAAGCTTTTGCTATCGATTTAGCTTCTTTTGTTTCCATGGGTGCGGCTACAACATACTTTGTTAACTCGCACTGCATCGTTAATATATATCGATAGTTTTCTGAAGGACGTAGTGGCCCAACAGTATCTATTACGACTGTTCCGAAACTTTGTGTTGGCGTGTCTGTTACACAAAGTGGTTCCTTAGTGTGTCTTATTTGCTTATTCCTTTGGCACAGATCACACGTTGATACATGTCTTTTTATCATCTTGTACATGTTTTTCCAAATATATTTGTTTTAGTTTTAACATTGTTTTCCTTACTCCGAAATGACCTCCGCATGGTGTGTTGTGGTATAACTCTATTAACTCTTTTTGCTTATTTATGTCTGTTATTCTTTGAGGATCTTCATATAGAAGTATTGTGACGTCTTTACGTTTGTTTTCATTAACTTTCCTTTTCATCGCCTCGTGGGTTATCATGTTGAACACGTTATCACTTCTTCTGAGTGCATAACTTTTGTATCTCAACCGCTCCAACGTAGATAGTAGTTTCTTCAATGTATCAATATGAATTATCGCTACATCTCACTTGGATTTCATTGAGACCTTTATTGTCTTCTATTTTCACTTTACTGCCTAGGTCTTTTTCCAATATAAACTTTATTCTTTTCGCGCGCTTGATGTCGTTGAAGGATGTGCATTCCCACATATTGAGTTGATCAGGCTCATCGTGAGAAATGTAGTTCTCCTCGGTTGCATCATTTTGTTTATATCCTTTGCTCTTCTGCGTCTTTCTCCTCATTCCTCTCGTTACCACCAGCATTTTCTTTACTGTTTCGTCTATTTTGTGAGGTATAATTTCCTTTAATGCTTCAGAATCTAACTGAATTCTGGATAATGCATCCGCATTTGTGTTATTTGTTCCTTTCTTATAAACGATTTCGAAGTCATAATCTGATAGTTCAAGTCGTATTCGCGTTAACTTCGAACTGGGATTTTTATGTGAAAACAATGATACTAATGGTCGATGGTCGGTGACCACTGTGAATCTTCTACCGAACAAATATGGTCTGAAGAACTGTATGCCCCAATGTATGGCCAACAATTCTTTCTCTATTACCGGTTTATTTTTTTCGTAACTATTTAAAGCTTTGCTTGCATATGATATTGGCAAATCTTCGCCTACTGGACCTTGGGACAAGATTGCTCCAAGTGCAACGTCAGATGCATATGTAGTGAGTACAAATGGTCTGTCAAAATCAGGATATTGCAATATAGGTGGACTAACCAATTTACTTCTGAGTGATTCGAAGGCTGATTGACATTTTTCCGTCCACTCAAACTTTGCATTTTTCTTCAGGATATTGTTCAAACAACTTGCGATTTCCGCAAAGTCCTTTATAAATCTTCTGTAATAGTTACAGAATGCAACAAAACGTCTTACTTCATCCGCGTTCTTTGGAGTGGGATATTTTGTGACGGCTTCGAATTTACTTGGATCTGGTTTTATACCTTTCGAGGTAATCAAATGACCTAAATAAACTACCTCTGGTTTCAAAAAGCAACATTTTCTTGCGTTTAGTTTTAAATTGTACCTTGAGAGTCTATCGAACACGTTAATCCAATTCTGATTATGATGTTTTAAACTACAACCAAAAACTATAACATCATCGACGTATAAGAATGCTTCTGATTCTAATCCGGACAAAGCTATGGTCAACATACGTTGAAAGCTATTAGAAGAAATTTTTAGACCAAATGGTAACCGGGTATATTGGTAATGACCGTCTGGGGTCGAAAAGGCTGTATAAGGTCTTGATTCGGGTTCAAGTTCGATTTGGTGAAAAGAACTTGTCATGTCCAACGTTGAAAAATACTTTGCTCTGCCTAATTTATCTAAAATGTCATCTAGTCGAGTTAACGGAAACTTATCATTAACTATTCTATCATTTAGTTTCCTGAAATCGACTACTAGACGCCATTTCTTTAAATCCGTCTGTCCCTTTTTGGGAACTAGAAGCAATGGAGCATTGTATGGACTTATGGAAGGTTCTATTATACCTTCGTTTAGTAAACCCTTGACCTGTGAATGAATTTCTTCTGTTTGTGCCTGGGGCAATCTATAATTTTTTATATAAACTGGATTATTGTCATTCAACCGGATTGCTTGAGTATAGAAGTTATTTGTTGTTAGACGCTCTCCCTCTAAATGAAATATAGACTGATATTGTTTGAGTATACCAAGCAATTCGCGTTTCGCGCACTCGTCGTTGCCATCAATATTGAGTTCACTTAGCAATTTTTGAAATCTTTCTTCTGAATATAATTTCCCATGTGTACCTGTTTTAAAAATGTGGTAATTTTCCAGTGGTATCGTATCGATTTTCAGGTTTTTAATCACGGTGGTTTTATCCAACACATTTAACAATCTTATGTGTTGATTGCCGGTTTTAGGCATTATCGAATTTGCCAAAAATACGCCGTGAGCGACTTCACGACTAGTAACTACGCCGTCCTCTTTCAAATCTAGTTGAAAGGGTAGAATAACTTCACTTCTTGGTGGAATTCTAACGCATTTTACACTAAAAGTTCTATCGAGTATGGGGAATATCATGGATCCACCTCCTGTATCTACCGTCAGGATGTATTTGTCATAATCGATGATGCAATTATATTTGCAAAGAAAATCCCTTCCCAATATTCCATCTGTACTAATAGGAAAATCGCAGTGTACCAGGTGCAATTTGTGGGTTATCACTGCTTCTCCTATTGGTATTTTTACAATTGTGGATCCCAAAGACTTTATCTTGTGCTCTGAGATTCCTGTTAATAAGCAATAATCATCCATATTTTCTTCGTAACTCTGTACCGTGTTCTCCTTGCATAGTAACACGTCAGCGCCTGTGTCTATCAAGAATGTTAGTACATTATCGGCACCTTGAATGTTTAACTTTATATAATTCTTTAAATCGGATGAAATATTGCAGATTTGATGTTCTTTTACTGGTTTCGATCTGGAGATTCCTGGTATGCCACCGTCTCCAGATCTTGGGAGTTTCCCTGATCCTGTATGTGATGAACATCCTGGTTTCTGTATCGGTTCCTGTTTTGTTGGCTACCGCCGTTGTTGCTAATACGGTTATTACCTCGGTAGTTGTTCCTTCTGTTGCTACGGTCACTGTTTCCTATGTTATTGTCTTTTGATCGGCACATCTTCGCAAAGTGGTTAGCTTTGCCACACTTGTTGCAATTTTTGCCCTCAGCGTAGCACCTATCGCCATGATTACTGCCACATCTCTCACATCTCTTGCTGTTTCCATCGTGATTGTTGTTGGTGTTCCTGTTACCACCGTTATTATTGTAATGTGCCCTTTGGTACATTATTTGGTTTTGTGCCATTCCTGACGAGGTTTCCTCCGCTATCTCTATGGCTTCGGAAAAAGTCTTCACGCGGCTGGCCTCAATAGTTTTTATAATTTCTTTGTCCTTTAAGCCGTTCTTAAAGGAGTTAAATGCAATGACCTCGTTGTTTTTAGTTACAATTTCCTTCACCCAGATTTGATACCTGAATCTCACCCAGATTTGATACCTGAATCTCATTTAACTCAGATACCAGGACCTCAATCCTGTTTGCGAATTTAGGGATCGAGTCCTGTGTCTGGACAATGTGGGTTAGTTCGTTCAAAAGCACATTCGGACTTTTCTGTGATTTGAACGCCTTTGTTAGTGTTTCCAATAATTCTTTTGTGTTCGTGGGCACTCGTATTTGCCTCACTCTATTCTGTACTTTTACACTTAGTTTTGTTCTGAATACGTAGTTGAATAGGGATTTCTGCTTAATGGCAGCAGTACCTTCGTGCACGATTTCCAGGCTTGCAAGGAACGAACTCAACTCTTCTTTGTTTCCACTAAAATTAGGAATTAACTTCGACACCGAAGATAATTCACTCGTTTCTAATGGGACATCCGTCATGTTGCTAACAGTATTTGCTGCGCTTTCTGTACCTATATCTGTGTCTATTCCTACTTGTTGAGAATTCAGTTCTCTCCTTTTGTTTTCGTGTTGCATTAGAACTTCTAAATATTCGTTGTTTAATTTTTTAAATTCTATGAGGCAATTATCTACGTGAGTTTCTGGTAAAGTATTATCACCTAACAATCGTGTGACTTCTGCTTGTATTTTCTCAAGCTCTTTTCTCTTAGTTGCTATCGTTTCCAAAGTGTATGGGCTATGCAGTGATTTTCTCCCATTCGCTACTAGTTTATTATGATTCGAGTATATCTGTTCCATTTACGTGTTTAATTTATTTGTTTTATTTATTAATAATATGAAACGTTCCATGAGTTTTCTTAATTTGTGCTCTTTGTTATTTTTTTTTTTTTTATATATACCTTATAGTAATCTGTGTTGTTGAAATTGAAGTCATGTACTGTTGCGTTGTTGGGTCATCCTTCTATCGGGGCTGGTTGTTGTTACTGTTGGTTGGTTGTTGTTACTGCGTCCATCTTCTGTTGTCGTTTTACACCTTGTTGATGGCATCTCTTATGGTCTGCCTTTTTATTTGAGTTTTTATGTACTTTTTTAAGTATTTTGAGAATACCGTTAATGCTGTTATTACGCACACTAATACGAATAATTCAGCGCTGATGCTGATTGCAGGTGGTGCACTTGCCGTCGCAGTGATCACCTCTTGTATTTTTGCCTGCGTATTTCCCATTTAATGGTTCACTTTTTTATTCAGGATTACACCATTTGATTTTTGCACTATTTTGTTCTTTCGTAGGATCTTTGTCCTTTGTCTTTTATAGGATTCGTAGGATATTGTTTGGCAGGATCGCCATGTAATAAAAATTGTCCAATTTATATATATTTATTACTTTTGTTTATTTCTTTACTTTAAATTTTTATTTGGCGTCATTTCCGCTCTTCGTTCTGCTTAAGACTGCTTATTCTAGGTTTTTACATCTTCTCTTATACTAAATATTTTGCCAACTGTGTGGTCTAATTTTCTTAATTCTATGTGTGTTATTTCCGTGTAGTCTTGACACACTATTTATTTCTGGCCAACGGCAATGTCATATGATATCGTTATTGGATGACATGCTGTTACACATTAACCCTAAATGCAATTGATAATGCAACATCAAACGAAGTACGTTTGTTTGTGACTTGTGTGGTCTTCACTTGAGTGTCATCTTCAAGTGTGACTATATTTTGGGTTATGGCAAACACATTTTACTGCATGTTTTTAGCGCGTTGGTGACACACATGTGTCATATATCTTCTGGGTGGTCATCGGACCAAACACATTCGTATTTGTTTTATGATGTCGTCATAAAATGTATCATAAACATTTGCTTTCAATTGTTACCAGTAAACGACCCACAATTCAATGTAACGTTGTTTTCTAATTCAATTGCATTTATGTTAATACTCTACAGTATGCATACACTACATTGGGAACAATTGCAATATAAGTGCACAAAAAGTGTAAAAAAGAAATACATATGAATTTAACAGTTAGTTGAGGCAAAGATTTGAAAAAATTTAAATCAGGTGTTCTAGCGCTGTCACCTGATATAAATACATCTTTTGTTTTGTTTTTGATTTTCTGTCATTTGTTCTAGAAATTCAATTCTGTTCTAGTGATGGGTGAAACGTAATGAGATAGGAAAATTTTGCAAAGATGTTGAGCTCACAAAGTGTCAAATTTGAATGGGGAAATGTTAACATCTTTGGCAAATTGATTGAAGATGTAAGATATGGCCTAGTGTTAAAAGGATATTACCATTACAATTTTCTGTGTACTTGTATGGGCTTGGAACATTGCACCAGAATGGTCTTGGAACAATTTTAATAGAACAATCATATTCTGTATTTAGATGCCCGCCATAGTCGATTATATGTATATCTTAAGCTTAAATTCCAGGGCGGTCGTGTACTTCGCCCTGAAGACAGCTAGACATAATGATGGCATCGTTTAGTACCTCACATTTCTGTTCCAAATCACTAAAATAATCGGTTGAGGCACTTAAAGTGGAGTTCAGATTATCAAACGGGTTTGACGATCTGTCGAATCTGAAGAAAAATTGTCAATGTGAACAGCTGTTGTCAGATAAATCTGATGGTCTTCAAAATAGTTTGAAAACCAAACGATTTATTTGAGGTTATGGATAAGACAGAGAGCGAGAGATAAAATGGCGGAGAGAATAAGCGAAGATAAAAGCGGAAAACTACAAATTACATAGAATTTTATGTATGTAATGTGAAATGAAAAAAATACAAATCTTCAGTGTAATTTAATCAAATGAAATTAATTATTAATTAATGAAGAACATAAAAGCTTGATAAAATAAAGAAATAGAAATAGAAATAGGATGTGTGGGCTTAGTTTTTTTTCCTAGAAATTAGTTTGCGTAATTAGATATATAATTACATATGTGTGTATAGGGATGTGTGGACGTGTGCATAACAAATGTTATCAGCAATGTCTCCTCTTCCCTTCCTTTTAATTGTTGCGAGACAATTGCAAGCGCAATCTTTTGATGTTAACAATGTGGTGCGTCGCTTCAAATGAAGTCTGTCAGATACATATTTCTGCGTGGACGAAAAATCGATATTTTATCGATAACTCCTTCAGATATGTCTGTCAGATCTTTCTGATAATTTGAACTCCACTTAACAGCAAACGATGTACTTCCAATTGCGAATTGTCGCAGATTTTAGGAGATAAATCGCAATGGTCGATTTTTTGCAGATTATTATTTTGTTGACATTCTAGTAACAAAAAGTAGAGTTGCCAACATGCATATGTAAATTCAGCATTGTCGTTAGTAGTGTGTTTTGCACTTTTGATTTTGGCAAAATTGCCTCTTTTTCTTGTTCTCATACAAAAAAAATCATCAACCCCAAAACTAGGCAATATTACCTATGGTTATTTTATCTGTGTATATTTTGTTTTATGAAAACCGAGAAATTCTAAATAAATTCTACAGTCAATGTCGTTAATTAAATAAAAATTAATTTTTCAAATAAAGAAATAGATAAAATTACTGACTGACAGAATTGTATGATACTAATGCCTTGTTCACACTGCCACGAACATTGCCATGAGGAAAATTTTAGTGCGCGGACATAATAACCAAAATTTTCCTAGGATATGAATGAAAACAATAAAATAAATTAATGGTACGTGAACTTTAACATAAAGCACTGATTCATCAAGGTTTATAGTTTATTTTCACTACTCTATGTCGATGAAAACTTAAAATCTCAATTTGATGAATGAGGCGGCATATAATTGTTTTGTTTTTTGTTGTAATTTTAGTATTCACGTGTTCGGTGAACGAAGACGACCCATAATTATCGACGGCGTTGGAGCAACAACAAAAATTAATCGACGGTGGCAACTGAGTTTTTATTAAATGTGAGTTTTCGGCAGACGTTACTTTTAGGGTTATCTCGTTGGTTTTGTAAAAAAATTGAATATTTTTTAGTAATTCGGTCCTTTAAAAGCGGCTTAGGCGATAATATCGGCCTAGATTTTAAGTCGAAGCGTGCCTTAATGACGGCGGAGTGAACTTCAAAAAATTATCTACGTCAGCTTCGTTCTCCTGCATATATGCAAAAAAGAGTTCTAGTTTAATTTTGTTGAGTGAAAACAGCGTTGCATACGACAGTTTAAATAAATACCTCAATTTCGTAGTTGTCAAAATATATGCGAAATCGAGCAATTACAACTAAATTTCAGCCCAAATTGCGAAAGACTTCAATTTCGCGGCAACGTGAACAAGGAATAATGCATACAAATCCTCCTGCCATCACCTAGTCTAATTCCATAACGCCATCATGAAATACAAAAATGTTAAAACTAAATCGAGTAAAAATGCAGGTAAACACCATGGTAGAATTATCTATTAGGTAGTCGCATTAGCAATTCCGTAGTTAAGCTGTCAAAATTAGCTGAATAATGAAAAAAACCACGTCCACAAAATGTGAACATTTTTATAAGATTATCTTACTAGATACAAAGTCTATGCCATAAATAGCATTTTGATTGAAATTCTCTGAATTTTATTAACAAACAAAAAGAAACGAAATGGAATTTGACAGCTTACCCACGGAAAGATGAAAAAAACAAAAATCAGCTGGGCTGACGCGTTTACCCGATAGATCATTTTACCATGGTAAACACCTTTTAGCCGTAGAATGATAATCACGACATTATCATGATAAAAGACTGCATGTAAACGGGCTATTAGTGGTCTTCATGAAAGCTCGAAAGAACCTCGTAAACTCGAAAACATCGTAAACTTGCAAAGCAAACGTCAAAACAAACAAATTTCCCATACAAAGCGACTTGCTGAAAAGTGGAAAGTTTTCGAGGCAAATTTGCTGCGCAAACGTGGGATGGAGAAACGTGTAAACATTTGACATTTCGTTGTCATCTGACTAGGATGGATAAATAAGGTGATAGCACTAGAACAGTAGAAAAAGTACACATACATAATACATGCAATTGCTTCTGCTACCACCTTATGTATCCATCTTGGTCAGCTGATATGGTTTTGAGCACAACTACGCTGAGCAACTTTACCTGGTGCCTCATGCAACGGTGCGAGGAAAACTTTGCGCTGAGCAAAAGTTCTCGGCTTTCACGTTTGCATGAATACCGCTATTGGGTGCGTTGTAGTGTCTGGGGTGGTGACCGGAACTGATATGCGCCTGTGACTGAGATTTATTTCCTGTATTCGTGCACATGACACGTCGGAAAATTCTCGATTGGCTTCCGTCTGTCAAACAGGTTGTTTAGTTTTAGTTTAACTTTATAATCACACTTTCTCCGTTACTAAATAAAACATTAATTACTTCCACATTTGCCTGTAACTATAACACACACACACACAACTAATTTAATTACATTTAACAATTTCACAATATCACTAGTATTTTTATTAAATGCCATTAACACTATAAATATAGGTCAAGAAAATAATGATTTAGCATAAACAATAAACAGTGTCATTCACCTGTTGCTTAATGCATATTTGCTGACCATACACTTAACAGTCTTTTTACCAATTAGTGCAAGTAAGCAATACTTATTAATGAAATTATGTATTTAAGCAAGAGCAATTAACAAATAAAGTCAGTTAGTTATCAATAGTAAATGAATGAATGAACCAAGTCTTTTCTTTTACTCTAACTCAATCATTGGCCACTCCAGTTACAAGTGCTGGAAGGGAATTTTAACAATCTCAATTTAGTAGCTTATTCTGGTTTATGTGCCTGAATTAGCAACAACTAAAGAGACTACAAACACAAATACACAACAAACAAACATTTTGGTGACCCCGACGTGATTGGAAGCAGAAATCAAACAAATTGAAATTCATATGCCTCAGTCCATGGAATTAGCTTATTCTGGTCCAATTTAGTAGCTTAGTCTGCTTTATGTGCCTGAATTAGCAACAACTCAAGAGACTACAAACACAAATACACAACAAACAAACATTTTGGTGACCCCGACGTGATTGGAAGCAGAAATCAAACAAATTGAAATTCATATGCCTCAGTCCTTGGAATTAGCTTATTCTGGTCCAATTTAGTAGCTTATTCTGGTTTATGTGCCTGAATTAGCAACAACTAAAGAGACTACAAACACAAATACACAACAAACAAACATTTTGGTGACCCCGACGTGATTGGAAGCAGAAATCAAACAAATTGAAATTCATATGCCTCAGTCCTTGGAATTAGCTTATTCTGGTCCAATTTAGTAGCTTATTCTGGTTTATGTGCCTGAATTAGCAACAACTAAAGAGACTACAAACACAAATACACAACAAACAAACACAGCTGATTTGTTTCTATGGTTTTATTAGGGTTGCACTCGATATTTCAGATTTACTCGATAATCGACAAATCACACTATTATCATGTAATTTCTCAAAATCTTAAACTCATATCTATGATCGAGTAAATGTACCTCAATAAAGGTATTATTATGTCACAAATCATTTCAACCGCAGAGTTGTATACGCACTTTCAGTACGAGACAGTGTGAAAATTAAACGGAAATGGGAGTGTAAAGGAAACGTACCTTACTGAACATGTACATTACTGACTACACATACAAATTGATTGATGAATTGATTTTCTGAATACTTCAAGAAATTCTAAATAAATTCCACATGAAAACGTCGTGAATTAATTAAAAAGTTATTTTTACAAATAAAGAAAGAAAGAAATGTATCAAATGTATGTATGATACTAATACATACAAATACTCCTACTATCACCTGGTATAATTTTTGCCGTAGAATGATAATCACGACATTATCCTGATAAATGAGTACATGTAAACTCGCTATAAAAGTGTTGCATCAAAATGTACACGAGTTTAAAATGAACTCAAAAATTAAACTTCAGTTTTCACCGATTAAAATGGTATGAGTAATCTGCAGGGTTAGCATGGTTAAACGGAGCTAACCGTTGAAATCCGCTAATCTTGGTTGGTGTAAATTCCGTATTTATTTTTTACTTTTATTGACTATTATAAAACCTCATGAGGTCACTTGTCTTACACATATTAATTAAACAACCAAATTAAACTAATTTAAACATATTTCTCCAACTGTTTCTATCCTTCCTTTTTTCGCACCAGTTGGTAACACCAAGTATACGCAGGATTCTTCGGCCTGGCCTTTCCATCGGAGTCTTGGTCGTCCTCTTTTTCTGCTTCCATCGGGTATATTATCGAAAACCTTTCGCGCTGGCTCATCTTCATACATTCTGATAACATGGTCTAGCCACCGCAACTGGCCTAATTTGATTCACCGAGAGATGTCCACGTCAGAATATAAATCATATAGCTCTTGGTTCCAACTACATCGGTACTCGCCGTTTTCCTTAACATAACCATATATTTTAGGGAGAAGTTTCCTCTTGAATACTCCCAGGAGTTTTTCATTCACTTGCGAAATGACCCAAGTTTCCGAGACATATGCCAGGACTGGTAAAATGAGAGTCTGGTGTAGCTGGACCTTTGTCCGTTGAAAGAGGGCTTTGTTTTTAAACTGCTTGCTGAGCCCAAAATAGCAACTATTTGCAAGCACAATTCTGGATTTCCTGGATAGCGATAATGTTAGCCTTCTGACTTTCGAGGACATCTGCCAGTTGGATACTTCCACCGGCTATATATAGAATTCTTACATTCCAAGTGCATATCCGTAAATCGTGGTCCCTATATCGTTTGACACAAATAGGGGTTGTTAATGTTTTCTTGTTCGTTTATGTATTTTCACTGCCATTATGATAGGTGGCGGGAGGCAAACCCAGTCCACGTTTTACCTACTGCCAGGATATTTGATTGCAGCTGCTCATTATGGATCAGACGCTGACCAGGATGCAATATGTCGAACCTGGATTTTCTTCTTTTAGTTTCTATCCGCCGTTGGCTCGTATGTTTGGCTCATCTGCCTTCTAAGGACAAAAGAATATGCCCGATTGTTTGATGAGCTTCAGTGACATCAGTCACCTACTAAACCTGATTTGATGCTCATTTGTTTCGCCTTCTCACTCTAGCTAGCTAACGGAGGTTTCCGAAAAACCATTGCCCAGGACATACTTCGTGGAAGTAGTGAGCTGCTTGGACTGCCCAATGAAGGAGTCATTTCTGACCACTCCGTATAAGTTTATATTCACAATGTAAAAGACAATCACACGTAAAACTTTTGAAATAAAAACTTATTTAGCTCAAATAACCGTCATTTGTCGGAAACTACACCAACGTTTGATGTCTTCTAAAGCTTAAGGATCGAAACGTATTAATTACCCACTTATCTGTAATGCGACTAAAACAATTCGGTTGATGCTTTTGTTTGCTACTCGGAGGAAAGGTCTGGAGTACTTTGTCTTTTCCGTCTTCGGAAAAACAGAGAAGTTCTGTCCGATTGTGCTTGTTCCTTCTTAACTATCATCTTCTGCGGTTGACCCTCTGGGTTTGGAATGATTTTCAATTTAATATTCTTGTTGCTATTCACCAGATGGAGATATTGTCTAAGAACTTCTAAGATAATCTTACCATATCATCTTGGAATTTGAACTGCCTTTCACCACAATGTGTTTATCAGGGCTATCGTGATTTACTATGATGGTGGTAGTACCGAATGCTGTTGTGTTATGGATGTTGGAATGCCATTATGCTTGTGTGTGCGGAGTTATCGTCGTCTATAATGCCTGCACCATAGTCTCCATCATCCCCATATTCCTCGGCAATTGTTTGCTGCTCAGCAAACTATTTAACATATTTCTAAGTTGTTCACAAGGGTATGTAACGATGTGGTACTGCAGTTGAGTTGACTTCATTAAGATATTATAACCACCTACGTTCTCACCTTGTTTAGGCTCTTGTTTGATGCGCGTAAATGTTGTTCAGATTTGCTGTTTCACGGGTATAAGGCTTTTCGCCGCCATACGTATTTTTCTGCACACTACTACACTACACTATTGTCATATACCAGAATACATAGTTGTTGCTGTGGCTGTATTAAAAAACGACCTGCTACACTAACAGCAGCGCCGGCTTGTAGGCTCCAGAAAAATGGAATGGGAAAAGGATTTACTCTCTTGACATAGTAAATTTCCTCGATTACATTACTTATAACGTTTTCACACTAGCATACATATTGGGGGATCGCATGGAAAATGTTGAAAAAAATTAAACATGCGCTCACACTTGCAACATCTTCCATCTGTCATCTTCTAATATTCATTTATTAATATGCCACATCGCTGTAGCGAAAATTTTGTGATCAAAAATAAGTGGAACAAAAATGGTTTAGGAAATGTTGTCTGTATATTGTATTGTATATTTGGGCCCAGAAACTGAAAGAATGGAGAATAAAATTCGTCAAGTGTTTATTTTTCAACATTTCATATTTATTACAATTGTTGTTTTTCTACATTTATTTCGTCAAGATGTATCTCAATTAGGTGGTGTTATTGCGACAATGGCAATAGCTATTCTATATTTGTTTGGTGTCATACCACTGCCAAATTCAAAACAAATTTGGTAACAATTGCAATATAAGTACACAAAAAGTGTAAAAAAGAAATACATATGAATTTAACAGTTAGTTGAGGCAAAGATTTGAAAAGATTTAAATCAGGTGTTCTAGCGCTGTCACCTGATATAAATACATCTTTTGTTTTGTTTTTGATTTTCTGTCATTTGTTCTAGAAATTCAATTTTGTTCTAGTGATGGGTGAAACGTAATGAGATAGGAAAATTTTGCAAAGATGTTGAGCTCACAAAGTGTCAAATTTGAATGGGGAAATGTTAACATCTTTGGCAAATTGATTGAAGATGTAAGATATGGCCTAGTGTCGAAAGGATATTACCATTACAATTTTCTGTGTACTTGTATGGGCTTGGAACATTGCACCAGAATGGTCTTGGAACAATTTTAATAGAACAATCATATTCTGTATTTAGATGCCCGCCATAGTCGATTATATGTATATCTTAAGCTTAAATTCCAGGGCGGTCGTGTACTTCGCCCTGAAGACAGCTAGACATAATGATGGCATCGTTTAGTACCTCACATTTCTGTTCCAAATCACTAAAATAATCGGTTGAGGCACTTAAAGTGGAGTTCAGATTATCAAACGGGTTTGACGATCTGTCGAATCTGAAGAAAAATTGTCAATGTGAACAGCTGTTGTCAGATAAATCTGATGGTCTTCAAAATAGTTTGAAAACCAAACGATTTATTTGAGGTTATGGATAAGACAGAGAGCGAGAGATAAAATGGCGGAGAGAATAAGCGAAGATAAAAGCGGAAAACTACAAATTACATAGAATTTTATGTATGTAATGTGAAATGAAAAAAATACAAATCTTCAGTGTAATTTAATCAAATGAAATATCAATTAATGAAGAACATAAAAGCTTGATAAAATAAAGAAATAGAAATAGAAATAGGATGTGTGGGCTTAGTTTTTTTTCCTAGAAATTAGTTTGCGTAATTAGATATATAATTACATATGTGTGTATAGGGATGTGTGGACGTGTGCATAACAAATGTTATCAGCAATGTCTCCTCTTCCCTTCCTTTTAATTGTTGCGAGACAATTGCAAGCGCAATCTTTTGATGTTAACAATGTGGTGCGTCGCTTCAAATGAAGTCTGTCAGATACATATTTCTGCGTGGACGAAAAATCGATATTTTATCGATAACTCCTTCAGATATGTCTGTCAGATCTTTCTGATAATTTGAACTCCACTTAACAGCAAACGATGTACTTCCAATTGCGAATTGTCGCAGATTTTAGGAGATAAATCGCAATGATGGAGAAACGTGTAAACATTTGACATTTCGTTGTCATCTGACTAGGATGGATAAATAAGGTGATAGCACTAGAACAGTAGAAAAAGTACACATACATAATACATGCAATTGCTTCTGCTACCACCTTATGTATCCATCTTGGTCAGCTGATATGGTTTTGAGCACAACTACGCTGAGCAACTTTACCTGGTGCCTCATGCAACGGTGCGAGGAAAACTTGCGCTGAGCAAAAGTTCTCGGCTTTCACGTTTGCATGAATACCGCTATTGGGTGCGTTGTAGTGTCTGGGGTGGTGACCGGAACTGATATGCGCCTGTGACTGAGATTTATTTCCTGTATTGGTGCACATGACACGTCGGAAAATTCTCGATTGGCTTCCGTCTGTCAAACAGGTTGTTTAGTTTTAGTTTAACTTTATAATCACACTTTCTCCGTTACTAAATAAAACATTAATTACTTCCACATTTGCCTGTAACTATAACACACACACACACAACTAATTTAATTACATTTAACAATTTCACAATGTCACTAGTATTTTTATTAAATGCCATTAACACTATAAATATAGGTCAAGAAAATAATGATTTAGCATAAACAATAAACAGTGTCATTCACCTGTTGCTTAATGCATATTTGCTGACCATACTCTTAACAGTCTTTTTACCAATTAGTGCAAGTAAGCAATACTTATTAATGAAATTATGTATTTAAGCAAGAGCAATTAACAAATAAAGTCAGTTAGTTATCAATAGTAAATGAATGAATGAACCAAGTCTTTTCTTTTACTCTAACTCAATCATTGGCCACTCCAGTTACAAGTGCTGGAAGGGAATTTTAACAATCTCAATTTAGTAGCTTATTCTGGTTTATGTGCCTGAATTAGCAACAACTAAAGAGACTACAAACACAAATACACAACAAACAAACATTTTGGTGACCCCGACGTGATTGGAAGCAGAAATCAAACAAATTGAAATTCATATGCCTCAGTCCTTGGAATTAGCTTATTCTGGTCCAATTTAGTAGCTTATTCTGGTTTATGTGCCTGAATTAGCAACAACTAAAGAGACTACAAACACAAATACACAACAAACAAACACAGCTGATTTGTTTCTATGATTTTATTAGGGTTGCACTCAATATTTCAGATTTTCTCGATAATCGACAAATCACACTATTATCATGTAATTTCTCAAAATCTTAAACTCATATCTATGATCGAGTAAATGTACCTCAATAAAGGTATTATTATGTCACAAATCATTTCAACCGCAGAGTTGTATACGCACTTTCAGTATGAGACAGTGTGAAAATTAAACGGAAATGGGAGTGTAAAGGAAACGTACCTTACTGAACATGTACATTACTGACAACACATACACATTGATTGATGAATTGATTTTCTGAATACTTCAAGAAATTCTAAATAAATTCCACATGAAAACGTCGTGAATTAATTAAAAAGTTATTTTTTACAAATAAAGAAAGAAAGAAATGAATCAAATGTATGTATGATACTAATACATACAAATACTCCTACTATCACCTGGTATAATTTTTGCCGTAGAATGATAATCACGACATTATCCTGATAAATGAGTACATGTAAACTCGCTATAAAAGTGTTGCATCAAAATGTACATGAGTTTAAAATGAACTCAAAAATTAAACTTCAGTTTTCACCGATTAAAATGGTGTGAGTAATCTGCAGGGTTAGCATGGTTAAACGGAGCTAACCGTTGAAATCCGCTAATCTTGGTTGGTGTAAATTCCGTATTTATTTTTTACTTTTATTGACTATTATAAAACCTCATGAGGTCACTTGTCTTACACATATTAATTAAACAACCAAATTAAACTAATTTAAACATATTTCTCCAACTGTTTCTATCCTTCCTTTTTTCGCACCAGTTGGTAACACCAAGTATACGCAGGATTCTTCGGCCTGGCCTTTCCATCGGAGTCTTGGTCGTCCTCTTTTTCTGCTTCCATCGGGTACATTATCGAAAACCTTTCGCGCTGGCTCATCTTCATACATTCTGATAACATGGTCTAGCCACCGCAACTGGCCTAATTTGATTCACCGAGAGATGTCCACGTCAGAATATAAATCATATAGCTCTTGGTTCCAACTACATCGGTACTCGCCGTTTTCCTTAACATAACCATATATTTTAGGGAGAAGTTTCCTCTTGAATACTCCCAGGAGTTTTTCATTCACTTGCGAAATGACCCAAGTTTCCGAGACATATGCCAGGACTGGTAAAATGAGAGTCTGGTGTAGCTGGACCTTTGTCCGTTGAGAGAGGGCTTTGTTTTTAAACTGCTTGCTGAGCCCAAAATAGCAACTATTTGCAAGCACAATTCTGGATTTCCTGGATAGCGATAATGTTAGCCTTCTGACTTTCGAGGACATCTGCCAGCTGGATACTTCCACCGGCTATATATAGAATTCTTACATTCCAAGTGCATATCCGTAAATCGTGGTCCCTATATCGTTTGACACAAATAGGGGTTGTTAATGTTTTCTTGTTCGTTTATGTATTTTCACTGCCGAATGAAGGAGTCATTTCTGACCACTCCGTATAAGTTTATATTCACAATGTAAAAGACAATCACACGTAAAACTTTTGAAATAAAAACTTATTTAGCTCAAATAACCGTCATTTGTCGGAAACTACACCAACGTTTGATGTCTTCTAAAGTTTAAGGATCGAAACGTATTAATTACCCACTTATCTGTAATGCGACTAAAACAATTCGGTTGATGCTTTTGTTTGCTACTCGGAGGAAAGGTCTGGAGTACTTTGTCTTTTCCGTCTTCGGAAAAACAGAGAAGTTCTGTCCGATTGTGCTTGTTCCTTCTTAACTATCATCTTCTGCGGTTGACCCTCTGGGTTTGGAATGATTTTCAATTTAATATTCTTGTTGCTATTCACCAGATGGAGATATTGTCTAAGAACTTCTAAGATAATCTTACCATATCATCTTGGAATTTGAACTGCCTTTCACCACAATGTGTTTATCAGGGCTATCGTGATTTACTATGATGGTGGTAGTACCGAATGCTGTTGTGTTATGGATGTTTGAATGCCATTATGCTTGTGTGTGCGGAGTTATCGTCGTCTATAATGCCTGCACCATAGTCTCCATCATCCCCATATTCCTCGGCAATTGTTTGCTGCTCAGCAAACTATTTAACATATTTCTAAGTTGTTCACAAGGGTATGTAACGATGTGGTACTGCAGTTGAGTTGACTTCATTAAGATATTATAACCACCTACGTTCTCACCTTGTTTAGGCTCTTGTTTGATGCGCGTAAATGTTGTTCAGATTTGCTGTTTTACGGGTATAAGGCTTTTCGCCGCCATACGTATTTTTCTGCACACTACTACACTACACTATTGTCATATACCAGAATACATAGTTGTTGCTGTGGCTGTATTAAAAAACGACCTGCTACACTAACAGCTGCGCCGGCTTGTAGGCTCCAGAAAAATGGAATGGGAAAAGGATTTACTCTCTTGACATAGTAAATTTCCTCGATTACATTACTTATAACGTTTTCACACTAGCATACATATTGGGGGATCGCATGGAAAATGTTGAAAAAAATTAAACATGCGCTCACACTTGCAACATCTTCCATCTGTCATCTTCTAATATTCATTTATTAATATGCCACATCGCTGTAGCGAAAATTTTGTGATCAAAAATAAGTGGAACAAAAATGGTTTAGGAAATGTTGTCTGTATATTGTATTGTATATTTGGGCCCAGAAACTGAAAGAATGGAGAATAAAATTCGTCAAGTGTTTATTTTTCAACATTTCATATTTATTACAATTGTTGTTTTTCTACATTTATTTCGTCAAGATGTATCTATATTAGGTGGTGTTATTGCGACAATGGCAATAGCTATTCTATATTTGTTTGGTGTCATACCACTGCCAAATTCAAAACAAATTTGGTAACAATTGCAATATAAGTACACAAAAAGTGTAAAAAAGAAATACATATGAATTTAACAGTTAGTTGAGGCAAAGATTTGAAAAGATTTAAATCAGGTGTTCTAGCGCTGTCACCTGATATAAATACATCTTTTGTTTTGTTTTTGATTTTCTGTCATTTGTTCTAGAAATTCAATTTTGTTCTAGTGATGGGTGAAACGTAATGAGATAGGAAAATTTTGCAAAGATGTTGAGCTCACAAAGTGTCAAATTTGAATGGGGAAATGTTAACATCTTTGGCAAATTGATTGAAGATGTAAGATATGGCCTAGTGTCAAAAGGATATTACCATTACAATTTTCTGTGTACTTGTATGGGCTTGGAACATTGCACCAGAATGGTCTTGGAACAATTTTAATAGAACAATCATATTCTGTATTTAGATGCCCGCCATAGTCGATTATATGTATATCTTAAGCTTAAATTCCAGGGCGGTCGTGTACTTCGCCCTGAAGACAGCTAGACATAATGATGGCATCGTTTAGTACCTCACATTTCTGTTCCAAATCACTAAAATAATCGGTTGAGGCACTTAAAGTGGAGTTCAGATTATCAAACGGGTTTGACGATCTGTCGAATCTGAAGAAAAATTGTCAATGTGAACAGCTGTTGTCAGATAAATCTGATGGTCTTCAAAATAGTTTGAAAACCAAACGATTTATTTGAGGTTATGGATAAGACAGAGAGCGAGAGATAAAATGGCGGAGAGAATAAGCGAAGATAAAAGCGGAAAACTACAAATTACATAGAATTTTATGTATGTAATGTGAAATGAAAAAAATACAAATCTTCAGTGTAATTTAATCAAATGAAATATCAATTAATGAAGAACATAAAAGCTTGATAAAATAAAGAAATAGAAATAGAAATAGGATGTGTGGGCTTAGTTTTTTTTCCTAGAAATTAGTTTGCGTAATTAGATATATACATAATTACATATGTGTGTATAGGGATGTGTGGACGTGTGCATAACAAATGTTATCAGCAATGTCTCCTCTTCCCTTCCTTTTAATTGTTGCGAGACAATTGCAAGCGCAATCTTTTGATGTTAACAATGTGGTGCGTCGCTTCAAATGAAGTCTGTCAGATACATATTTCTGCGTGGACGAAAAATCGATATTTTATCGATAACTCCTTCAGATATGTCTGTCAGATCTTTCTGATAATTTGAACTCCACTTAACAGCAAACGATGTACTTCCAATTGCGAATTGTCGCAGATTTTAGGAGATAAATCGCAATGATGGAGAAACGTGTAAACATTTGACATTTCGTTGTCATCTGACTAGGATGGATAAATAAGGTGATAGCACTAGAACAGTAGAAAAAGTACACATACATAATACATGCAATTGCTTCTGCTACCACCTTATGTATCCATCTTGGTCAGCTGATATGGTTTTGAGCACAACTACGCTGAGCAACTTTACCTGGTGCCTCATGCAACGGTGCGAGGAAAACTTGCGCTGAGCAAAAGTTCTCGGCTTTCACGTTTGCATGAATACCGCTATTGGGTGCGTTGTAGTGTCTGGGGTGGTGACCGGAACTGATATGCGCCTGTGACTGAGATTTATTTCCTGTATTGGTGCACATGACACGTCGGAAAATTCTCGATTGGCTTCCGTCTGTCAAACAGGTTGTTTAGTTTTAGTTTAACTTTATAATCACACTTTCTCCGTTACTAAATAAAACATTAATTACTTCCACATTTGCCTGTAACTATAACACACACACACACAACTAATTTAATTACATTTAACAATTTCACAATGTCACTAGTATTTTTATTAAATGCCATTAACACTATAAATATAGGTCAAGAAAATAATGATTTAGCATAAACAATAAACAGTGTCATTCACCTGTTGCTTAATGCATATTTGCTGACCATACTCTTAACAGTCTTTTTACCAATTAGTGCAAGTATTAATGAAATTATGTATTTAAGCAAGAGCAATTAACAAATAAAGTCAGTTAGTTATCAATAGTAAATGAATGAATGAACCAAGTCTTTTCTTTTAATCTAACTCAATCATTGGCCACTCCAGTTACAAGTGCTGGAAGGGAATTTTAACAATCTCAATTTAGTAGCTTATTCTGGTTTATGTGCCTGAATTAGCAACAACTAAAGAGACTACAAACACAAATACACAACAAACAAACATTTTGGTGACCCCGACGTGATTGGAAGCAGAAATCAAACAAATTGAAATTCATATGCCTCAGTCCTTGGAATTAGCTTATTCTGGTCCAATTTAGTAGCTTATTCTGGTTTATGTGCCTGAATTAGCAACAACTAAAGAGACTACAAACACAAATACACAACAAACAAACACAGCTGATTTGTTTCTATGATTTTATTAGGGTTGCACTCGATATTTCAGATTTACTCGATAATCGACAAATCACACTATTATCATGTAATTTCTCAAAATCTTAAACTCATATCTATGATCGAGTAAATGTACCTCAATAAAGGTATTATTATGTCACAAATCATTTCAACCGCAGAGTTGTATACGCACTTTCAGTATGAGACAGTGTGAAAATTAAACGGAAATGGGAGTGTAAAGGAAACGTACCTTACTGAACATGTACATTACTGACAACACATACAAATTGATTGATGAATTGATTTTCTGAATACTTCAAGAAATTCTAAATAAATTCCACATGAAAACGTCGTGAATTAATTAAAAAGTTATTTTTACAAATAAAGAAAGAAAGAAATGAATCAAATGTATGTATGATACTAATACATACAAATACTCCTACTATCACCTGGTATAATTTTTGCCGTAGAATGATAATCACGACATTATCCTGATAAATGAGTACATGTAAACTCGCTATAAAAGTGTTGCATCAAAATGTACACGAGTTTAAAATGAACTCAAAAATTAAACATCAGTTTTCACCGATTAAAATGGTGTGAGTAATCTGCAGGGTTAGCATGGTTAAACGGAGCTAACCGTTGAAATCCGCTAATCTTGGTTGGTGTAAATTCCGTATTTATTTTTTAATTTTATTGACTATTATAAAACCTCATGAGGTCACTTGTCTTACACATATTAATTAAACAACCAAATTAAACTAATTTAAACATATTTCTCCAACTGTTTCTATCCTTCCTTTTTTCGCACCAGTTGGTAACACCAAGTATACGCAGGATTCTTCGGCCTGGCCTTTCCATCGGAGTCTTGGTCGTCCTCTTTTTCTGCTTCCATCGGGTACATTATCGAAAACCTTTCGCGCTGGCTCATCTTCATACATTCTGATAACATGGTCTAGCCACCGCAACTGGCCTAATTTGATTCACCGAGAGATGTCCACGTCAGAATATAAATCATATAGCTCTTGGTTCCAACTACATCGGTACTCGCCGTTTTCCTTAACATAACCATATATTTTAGGGAGAAGTTTCCTCTTGAATACTCCCAGGAGTTTTTCATTCACTTGCGAAATGACCCAAGTTTCCGAGACATATGCCAGGACTGGTAAAATGAGAGTCTGGTGTAGCTGGACCTTTGTCCGTTGAGAGAGGGCTTTGTTTTTAAACTGCTTGCTGAGCCCAAAATAGCAACTATTTGCAAGCACAATTCTGGATTTCCTGGATAGCGATAATGTTAGCCTTCTGACTTTCGAGGACATCTGCCAGTTGGATACTTCCACCGGCTATATATAGAATTCTTACATTCCAAGTGCATATCCGTAAATCGTGGTCCCTATATCGTTTGACACAAATAGGGGTTGTTAATGTTTTCTTGTTCGTTTATGTATTTTCACTGCCATTATGATAGGTGGCGGGAGGCAAACCCAGTCCACGTTTTACCTACTGCCAGGATATTTGATTGCAGCTGCTCATTATGGATCAGACGCTGACCAGGATGCAATATGTCGAACCTGGATTTTCTTCTTTTAGTTTCTATCCGCCGTTGGCTCGTATGTTTGGCTCATCTGCCTTCTAAGGACAAAAGAATATGCCCGATTGTTTGATGAGCTTCAGTGACATCAGTCACCTACTAAACCTGATTTGATGCTCATTTGTTTCGCCTTCTCACTCTAGCTAGCTAACGGAGGTTTCCGAAAAACCATTGCCCAGGACATACTTCGTGGAAGTAGTGAGCTGCTTGGACTGCCCAATGAAGGAGTCATTTCTGACCACTCCGTATAAGTTTATATTCACAATGTAAAAGACAATCACACGTAAAACTTTTGAAATAAAAACTTATTTAGCTCAAATAACCGTCATTTGTCGGAAACTACACCAACGTTTGATGTCTTCTAAAGCTTAAGGATCGAAACGTATTAATTACCCACTTATCTGTAATGCGACTAAAACAATTCGGTTGATGCTTTTGTTTGCTACTCGGAGGAAAGGTCTGGAGTACTTTGTCTTTTCCGTCTTCGGAAAAACAGAGAAGTTCTGTCCGATTGTGCTTGTTCCTTCTTAACTATCATCTTCTGCGGTTGACCCTCTGGGTTTGGAATGATTTTCAATTTAATATTCTTGTTGCTATTCACCAGATGGAGATATTGTCTAAGAACTTCTAAGATAATCTTACCATATCATCTTGGAATTTGAACTGCCTTTCACCACAATGTGTTTATCAGGGCTATCGTGATTTACTATGATGGTGGTAGTACCGAATGCTGTTGTGTTATGGATGTTTGAATGCCATTATGCTTGTGTGTGCGGAGTTATCGTCGTCTATAATGCCTGCACCATAGTCTCCATCATCCCCATATTCCTCGGCAATTGTTTGCTGCTCAGCAAACTATTTAACATATTTCTAAGTTGTTCACAAGGGTATGTAACGATGTGGTACTGCAGTTGAGTTGACTTCATTAAGATATTATAACCACCTACGTTCTCACCTTGTTTAGGCTCTTGTTTGATGCGCGTAAATGTTGTTCAGATTTGCTGTTTCACGGGTATAAGGCCTTTCGCCGCTATACGTATTTTTCTGCACACTACTACACTACACTATTGTCATATACCAGAATACATAGTTGTTGCTGTGGCTGTATTAAAAAACGACCTGCTACACTAACAGCAGCGCCGGCTTGTAGGCTCCAGAAAAATGGAATGGGAAAAGGATTTACTCTCTTGACATAGTAAATTTCCTCGATTACATTACTTATAACGTTTTCACACTAGCATACATATTGGGGGATCGCATGGAAAATGTTGAAAAAAATTAAACATGCGCTCACACTTGCAACATCTTCCATCTGTCATCTTCTAATATTCATTTATTAATATGCCACATCGCTGTAGCGAAAATTTTGTGATCAAAAATAAGTGGAACAAAAATGGTTTAGGAAATGTTGTCTGTATATTGTATTGTATATTTGGGCCCAGAAACTGAAAGAATGGAGAATAAAATTCGTCAAGTGTTTATTTTTCAACATTTCATATTTATTACAATTGTTGTTTTTCTACATTTATTTCGTCAAGATGTATCTATATTAGGTGGTGTTATTGCGACAATGGCAATAGCTATTCTATATTTGTTTGGTGTCATACCACTGCCAAATTGAAAACAAATTTGGTAACAATTGCAATATAAGTACACAAAAAGTGTAAAAAAGAAATACATATGAATTTAACAGTTAGTTGAGGCAAAGATTTAAAAACATTTAAATCAGGTGTTCTAGCGCTGTCACCTGATATAAATACATCTTTTGTTTTGTTTTTGATTTTCTGTCATTTGTTCTAGAAATTCAATTTTGTTCTAGTGATGGGTGAAACGTAATGAGATAGGAAAATTTTTCAAAGATGTTGAGCTCACAAAGTGTCAAATTTGAATGGGGAAATGTTAACATCTTTGGCAAATTGATTGAAGATGTAAGATATGGCCTAGTGTTAAAAGGATATTACCATTACAATTTTCTGTGTACTTGTATGGGCTTGGAACATTGCACCAGAATGGTCTTGGAACAATTTTAATAGAACAATCATATTCTGTATTTAGATGCCCGCCATAGTCGATTATATGTATATCTTAAGCTTAAATTCCAGGGCGGTCGTGTACTTCGCCCTGAAGACAGCTAGACATAATGATGGCATCGTTTAGTACCTCACATTTCTGTTCCAAATCACTAAAATAATCGGTTGAGGCACTTAAAGTGGAGTTCAGATTATCAAACGGGTTTGACGATCTGTCGAATCTGAAGAAAAATTGTCAATGTGAACAGCTGTTGTCAGATAAATCTGATGGTCTTCAAAATAGTTTGAAAACCAAACGATTTATTTGAGGTTATGGATAAGACAGAGAGCGAGAGATAAAATGGCGGAGAAAATAAGCGAAGATAAAAGCGGAAAACTACAAATTACATAGAATTTTATGTATGTAATGTGAAATGAAAAAAATACAAATCTTCAGTGTAATTTAATCAAATGAAATATCAATTAATGAAGAACATAAAAGCTTGATAAAATAAAGAAATAGAAATAGAAATAGGATGTGTGGGCTTAGTTTTTTTTCCTAGAAATTAGTTTGCGTAATTAGATATATAATTACATATGTGTGTATAGGGATGTGTGTACGTGTGCATAACAAATGTTATCAGCAATGTCTCCTCTTCCCTTCCTTTTAATTGTTGCGAGACAATTGCAAGCGCAATCTTTTGATTTTAACAATGTGGTGCGTCGCTTCAAATGAAGTCTGTCAGATACATATTTCTGCGTGGACGAAAAATCGATATTTTATCGATAACTCCTTCAGATATGTCTGTCAGATCTTTCTGATAATTTGAACTCCACTTAACAGCAAACGATGTACTTCCAATTGCGAATTGTCGCAGATTTTAGGAGATAAATCGCAATGGTCGATTTTTTGCAGATTATTATTTTGTTGACATTCTAGTAACAAAAAGTAGAGTTGCCAACATGCATATGTAAATTCAGCATTGTCGTTAGTAGTGTGTTTTGCACTTTTGATTTTGGCAAAATTGCCTCTTTTTCTTGTTCTCATACAAAAAAAATCATCAACCCCAAAACTAGGCAATATTACCTATGGTTATTTTATCTGTGTATATTTTGTTTTATGAAAACCGAGAAATTCTAAATAAATTCTACAGTCAATGTCGTTAATTAAATAAAAATTAATTTTTCAAATAAAGAAATAGATAAAATTACTGACTGACAGAATTGTATGATACTAATGCCTTGTTCACACTGCCACGAAATTAACAATTTCGGATTGAAATTGTCGAACGAAATTGAAATCGTTCACACGGCATTTGAAAAATTATAACTGTTTGTTTACAAACATTGCCATGAGTAAAATTTTAGTGCGTGGACATTTTCCTAGGAAATTAATGAAAACAATTAAATAAATGAATGGTACGTGAACTTTAACATAAAGCACTGATTCATCACGGTTTATAGTTTATTTTCACTACTCTATGTCGATGAAAACTTAAAATCTCAATTTGATGAATGAGGCGGCATATAATTGTTTGTTTGTTGTAATTTTAGTATCCACGTGTTCGGTAAACGAAGACGACCCATAATTATCGACGGCGTTGGAGCAACAACAAAAATTAATCGACGGTGGCAACTGAGTTTTTTATTAAATGTAAGTTTTCGGCAGACGGTACTTTTAGGCTTATCTCGTTGGTTTTGTAAAAAAATTGAATATTTTTTAGTAATTCGGTCCTTTAAACGCGGTTTAGGCGATAATATAATTCCATAACTCCATCATGAAATACAAAAATGTGAAAACTAAATCGAGTAAAAATGCAGGTAAACACCATGGTAGATTCAATTAGCAATTCCGTAGTTAAGCTGTCAAAATTAGCTGAATAATGAAAAACACCACGTCCACAAAATGTGAACATTTTTATAAGATTATCTTACAAGATACAAAGTCTATGCCATAAATAGCATTTTGATTGAAATTCTCTGAATTTTATTAACAAACAAAAAGAAACGAAATCGAATTTGACAGCTTACCCACGGAAAAGATGAAAAAAACAAAAATCAGCTGGGCTGACGCGTTTACCCGATAGATCATTTTACCATGGTAAACACCTTTTAGCCGAGAATGATAATCACGACATTATCATGATAAAAGACTGCATGTAAACGCGCTATTAGTGGTCTTCATGAAAGCTCGAAAGAACCTCGTAAACTCGAAAACATCGTAAACTTGCACAGCAAACGTCAAAACAAACAAATTTCCCATACAAAGCGACTTCCTCAAAAGTGGAAAGTTTTCGAGGCAAATTTGCTGCGCAAACGTGGGATGGAGAAACGTGTAAACATTTGACATTTCGTTGTCATCTGACTAGGATGGATAAATAAGGTGATAGCACTAGAACAGTAGAAAAAGTACACATACATAATACATGCAATTGCTTCTGCTACCACCTTATGTATCCATCTTGGTCAGCTGATATGGTTTTGAGCACAACTACGCTGAACAACTTTACCTGGTGCCTCATGCAAGGGTGCGAGGAAAACTTGCGCTGAGCAAAAGTTCTCGGCTTTCACGTTTGCATGAATACCGCTATTGGGTGCGTTGTAGTGTCTGGGGTGGTGACCGGAACTGATATGCGCCTGTGACTGAGATTTATTTCCTGTATTGGTGCACATGACACGTCGGAAAATTCTCGATTGGCTTCCGTCTGTCAAACAGGTTGTTTAGTTTTAGTTTAACTTTATAATCACACTTTGTCCGTTACTAAATAAAACATTAATTACATCCACATTTGCCTGTAACTATAACACACACACACACACAACTAATTTAATTACATTTAACAATTTCACAATATCACTAGTATTTTTATTAAATGCCATTAACACTATAAATATAGGTCAAGAAAATAAGATTTAGCATAAACAATAAACAGTGTCATTCACCTGTTGCTTAATGCATATTTGCTGACCATACACTTACCAGTCTTTTTACCATTTAGTGCAAGTAAGCAATACTTATTAATGAAATTATGTATTTAAGCAAGAGAAATTAACAAATAAAGTCAGTTAGTTATCAATAGTAAATGAATGAATGAACCAAGTCTTTTCTTTTACTCTAACTCAATCATTGGCCACTCCAGTTACAAGTGCTGGAAGGGAATTTTAACAATCTCAATTTAGTAGCTTATTCTGGTTTATGTGCCTGAATTAGCAACAACTCAAGAGACTACAAAGACAAATACACAACAAACAAACATATTGGTGACCTCGACGTGATTGGAAGCAGAAATCAAACAAATTGAAATTCATATGCCTCAGTCCTTGGAATTAGCTTATTCTGGTCCAATTTAGTAGCTTATTCTGGTTTAAGTGCCTGAATTAGCAACAACTAAAGAGACTACAAACACAAATACACAACAAACAAACATTTTGGTGACCCCGACGTGATTGGAAGCAGAAATTAAACAAATTGAAATTCATATGCCTCAGTCCTTGGAATTAGCTTATTCTGGTCCAATTTAGTAGCTTATTCTGGTTTATGTGCCTGAATTAGCAACAACTAAAGAGACTACAAACACAAATACACAACAAACAAACACAGCTGATTTGTTTCTATGATTTTATTAGGGTTGCACTCGATATTTCAGATTTACTCGATAATCGACAAATCCCACTATTATCATGTAATTTCTCAAAATCTTAAACTCATATCTATGATCATTTCAACCGCAGAGTTGTATACGCACTTCAGTATGCGACAGTGTGAAAATTAAACGGAAATGGGAGTGTAAAGGAAACGTACCTTACTGAACATGTACATTACTGACAACACATACAAATTGATTGATGAATTGATTTTCTGAATACTTCAAGAAATTCTAAATAAATTCCACATGAAAACGTCGTGAAAAAAGTTATTTTTACAAACAAAGAAAGAAAGAAATGAATCAAATGTATGTATGATACTAATACATACAAATACTCCTGCTATCACCTGGTATAATTTTTGCCGTAGAATGATAATCACGACATTATCCTGATAAATGAGTACTTGTAAACTCGCTATAAAAGTGTTGCATCAAAATGTACACGAGTTTAAAATGAACTCAAAAATTTGCATGGTTAAACGGAGCTCACCGTTGAAATCCGCTAATCTTGGTTGGTGTAAATTCCGTATTTATTTTTTTACTTTTATTGACTATTATAAAACCTCATGAGGTCAGTTGTCTTACACATATTAATTAAACAACCAAATTAAACTAATTTAAAAATATTTCTCCAACTGGTTCTATCCTTCCTTTTTTCGCACCAGTTGCTAACACCAAGTATACGCAGGATTCTTCGGCCTGGCCTTTCCATCGGAGTCTTGGTCGTCCTCTTTTTCTGCTTCCATCGGGTACATTATCGAAAACCTTTCGCGCTGGCTCATCTTCATACATTCTGATAACATGGTCTAGCCACCGCAACTGGCCTAATTTGATTCACCGAGAGATATCCACGTCAGAATATAAATCATATAGCTCTTGGTTCCAACTACGTCGGTACTCGCCGTTTTCCTTAACATAACCATATATTTTAGGGAGAAGTTTCCTCTTGAATACTCCCAGGAGTTTTTCATTCACTTGCGAAATGACCCAAGTTTCCGAGACATATGCCAGGACTGGTAAAATGAGAGTCTGGTGTAGCTGGACCTTTGTCCGTTGAGAGAGGGTTTGTTTTTAAACTGCTTGCTGAGCCCAAAATAGCAACTATTTGCAAGCACAATTCTAGATTTCCTGGATAGCGGTAATGTTAGCCTTATAACTTTTGAGGACATCTGCCAGTTGGATACTTGCACCGGATCTATATAGAGTTCTTACATTCCAAGTGCATATCCGTAAATCGTGGTCCTTATAACCTTTGCGGGGGTCGTCAACAAATAGGGGTTGTTTATGTTTTCTTGTTCGTTTATGTATTTTCACTGCCATTATGATAGGTGGCGGGAGGCAAACCCAGTCCACCTTTTACCTACTGCCAGGATATTTGATGGCAGCCGCTCATTATGGATCAGACGCTGACCAGGATGCAATATGTCGAACCTGGATTTTCTTATTTTAGTTTCTATCCGCCGTTGGCTCGTATGTTTGGCTCATCCGCCTTCTAAGGACAAAAGAATATGCCCGATTATTTGATGAGCTTCGGTGACATCAGTCACCTACTAAACCTGATTTGATGCTCATTTGTTTCGCCTCCTCACTCTAGCTAGCTAACGGAGGTTTCCGAAAAGTAATTGCCCAGGACATACTTCGTGGAAGTAGTGAGCTGCTTGGACTGCCCAATGAAGGAGTCATTTCTGACCACTCCGTATAAGTTTATATTCACAATGTAAAACACAATCACACGTAAAACTTTTGAAATAAACACTTATTTAACTCAAATAACCGTTGATTTGTCGGAAACTACATCAACGTTTGATGTCTTCTAAAGCTTAAGGATCGAAACGCATTAATTACCCACTTAACTGTAATGCGACTAAAACAATTCGGTTGATGCTTTGGTTTGCTACTCGGAGAAAAGGTCTTGTAGTAATTTGTGTTTTTCCATCTTCGGAAGAACAGAGAAGTTCTGTCGGATTGTGCTAGTTCCTTCTTAACTATCATCTTCTGCGGTTGACCCTCTGGGTTTGGAATGATTTTCAATTTAATATTCTTGTTGCTATTCACCAGATGGAGATATTGTCTAAGAACTTCTAAGATAATCTTACCATATCATCTTGGAGTTTGAACTGCCTTTCACCACAATAGCGGCATTCATGCAAACGTGAAAGCCGAGAACTTTTGCTCAGCGCAAGTTTCCCTCGCACCGTTGCATGAGGCACCAGGTAAAGTTGCTCAGCGTAGTTGTGCTCAAAACCATATCAGCTGTTCAAGATGGATACATAAGGTGGTAGCAGTAGTAATTGCATGTATTATGTATGTGTACTTTTTCTACTGTTCTAGTGCTATCACCTTATTTATCCCTCCTAGTCAGATGACAACGAAATGTCAAAAGTTTACACGTTTCTCCATCCCACGTTTGCGCAGCAAATTTGCCTCGAAAACTTTCCACTTTTGAGCAAGTCGCTTTGTATGGGAAATTAGTTTCTTTTGACGTTTGCTGTGCAAGTTTACGATGTTTTCGAGTTTACGAGGTTCTTTCGAGCTTTCATGAAGACCACTAGTGTGTTTATCAGGACCATCGTGATTTACTATGATGGTGGTGGTACCGAATGCTGTTGTGTTATGGATGTTTGAATGCCATTGTGCTTGAGTGCGCGGAGGTATCGTTGTCTATAATGCCTGCACCATAGTCTCCATCATCCCCATATTCCACGGCAATTGTTTGCTGCTCAGCAAACTATTTAACATATTTCTAAGTTGTTCACAAGGGTATGTAACGATGTGGTACTGCAGTTGAGTTGACTTCATTTAGATATTATAACCACCTACGTTCTCACCTTGTTTAGGCTCTTGTTTGATGCGCGTAAATGTTGTTCAGATTTGCTGTTTCACGGGTATTAGGTTTTTCGCCGCCATACGTATTTTTCTGCACACTACTACACTACACTATTGTCATATACCAGAATACATAGTTGTTGCTGTGGCTGTATTAAAAAACGACCTGCTACACTAACAGCAGCGCCGGCTTGTAGGCTCCAGAAAAATGGAATTTGAAAAGGATTTACTCTCTTGACATAGTAAATTTCCTCGATTACATTACTTATAACCTTTTCACACTAGCATATATATTGGGGGATCGCATGGAAAATGTTGAAAAAAATTAAACATGCGCTCACACTTGCAACATCTTACATCTTCCATCTGTCATCTTCTAATATTCATTTATTAATATGCCACATCGCTGTAGCGAAAATTTTGTGATCAAAAATAAGTGGAATAAAAATGGTTTAGGAAATGTTGTCTGTATATTGTATTGTCTATTGGGGCCCAGAAACTGAAAGAATAGAGAATAAAATTCGTCAAGTGTTTATTTTTTAACATTTCATATTTATTACAATTGTTGTTTTTCTACATTTATTTCGTCAAGATGTATCTATATTAGGTGGTGTTATTGCGACAATGGCAATAGCTATTCTATATTTGTTTGGTGTCATACCACTGCCAAATTCAAAACAAATTTGGTAACAATTGCAATATAAGTACACAAAAAGTGTAGAAAAGAAATATATATGAATTTAACAGTTAGTTGAGGCAAAGATTTGAAAACATTTAAATCAGGTGTTCTAGCGCTGTCACCTGATATAAATACATCTTTTGTTTTGTTTTTGATTTTCTGTCATTTGTTCTAGAAATTCAATTTTGTTCTAGTGATGGGTGAAACGTAATGAGAAAGGAAAATTTTTCAAAGATGTTGAGCTCACAAAGTGTCAAATTTGTATGGGGAAATGTTAACATCTTTGGCAAATTGATTGAAGATGTAAGATGTGGCCTAGTGTTAAAAGGATATTACCATTACAATTTTCTGTGTACTTGTATGGGCTTTGAACATTGCACCAGAATGGTCTTGGAACAATTTTAATAGAACAATCATATTCTGTATTTAGATGCCCGCCATAGTCGATTATATGTATATCTTAAGCTTAAATTCCAGGGCGGTCGTGTACTTCGCCCTGAAGGCAGCTAGACATAATGATGGCATCATTTAGTACCTCACATTTCTGTTCAAAATCACTAAAATAATCGGTTGAGGCACTTAAAGAGGAGTTCAGATTATCAGACGGGTTTGACGTCTGAAGAAAAATTGTCAATGTGAACAGCTGTTGTCAGATAAATCTGATGGTCTTCAAAATAGTTTGAAAACCAAACGATTTATTTGAGGTTATGGATAAGACAGAGAGCGAGAGATAAAATGGCGGAGAGAATAAGCGAAGATAAAAGCGGAAAACTACAAATTACATAGAATTTTATGTATGTAATGTGAAATGAAAAAAATACAGCAGACAGTTGTCCGAGGCCTTCGGCCACGGACTGTCCCTGCAGGCTGTGTCAGAGACACGGCCATTAAGTTTAACGTAGAATACGCCATCCGATAAGACAGAAAACATATATAACAATAAATTCATTTGCTTATATTATTTATCATATTCCTATATATATTCCTAGGATATGAATGAAAACAATAAAATAAATGAATGGTACGTGAACTTTAACATAAAGCACTGATTCATCACGGTTTATAGTTTATTTTCACTACTCTATGTCGATGAAAACTTAAAATCTCAATTTGATGAATGAGGCGGCATATAATTGTTTTGTTTTTTTGTTGTAATTTTAGTATCCACGTGTTCGGTGAACGAAGACGACCCATAATTATCGACAGCGTTGGAGCCACAACAAAAATTAATCGACGGTGGCAACTGAGTTTTTATTAAATGTGATTTTTCGGCAGACGTCACTGTTAGGCTTATCTCGTTGGTTTTGTAATAAAATTGGATATTTTTTTAGTAATTCGGTCCTTTAAAAGCGGCTTAGTCGATAATATCGGCCTAGATTTTAAGTCGAAGCGTGCCTTAATGACGGCTGCATGAACTTCAAAAAATTATCTACGACGGGGGCACACCGGAAAATTTTCGGTCGGCTTCGGGGACATAGCACCAAGTCCTCTTGTTCTTACGAGTATATATATATGCAAAAAAGAGTTCTAGTTTAATTTTGTTTCGTTGTATACGACAGTTTCAAGTTAATTTCAACGAAATTGTTTTAAATATCTCAATTTCGTGGTTGTCAATATGCGAAATTGAGCAATTACAACTAAATTTCATCCCAAATTGCGAAAGACTTCAATTTCGCGGCAACGTGAACAAGGCATAATACATACAAATCCTCCTGCCATTCCATAACGCCATCATGAAATACAAAAATGCCAAAACTAACGGTGCGTTTTCACGGGACAGTTTGAGACAAGATAGTTGAGAATATGTATTAGTTGTCACAAAGAGAACAATTGTTTGTGTGACGTGCGCGTCTAGCCAGTTATAAGGACAGTACAGTTTTAAGCACCAGCCGACAGTGTGGTTTCGTTAAATTTCGTGCTGTTATTTTTTGTTTCTTCGATCTTTTGCCATTGTGTTTTGTCTTACTTCTCCAAATTACAATGGAACTGATGTACTCTGCAAAATTAGACATGTATTCATGTTTATATGTTTGTATTTCCAACCAATATTTCAACAAAAATTAGCAAAATTTTCAATTACAAATATATTTCCCAATTTGTAAAGCCGTTTGCGATGTTTTGCAGTAGGATTTGTTGTAATTGTGTGAACCAACAACAGGCACTTAGTTTTTGTTTCATGACTCTAACCGTCAAATTCAACAAGGATCCATATGAACAAACACAATAAACAAAAAAGTACAACAACAAAATACTCTGAATTTAACAGATGGAGTCATAAGAAAGCCAAATCAGTTGTTCTATTGCGCCAACCTTTACTAGTTCAGCCATGATCTGGCCGTTTATGTCAAATCTCTTGCCGAAGTTACTGTCGTTGAAAAATCAGAGACAGTGGCGAGGCAAGTGAGATAAATGTAAGTGTGGTAGTAAAAATGTGTGAATGTATTGCCACTGTCGGAGCAAAACTGTCCAGAGTAAACGCCAGGTAAATCGAGTAAAAATGCAGGTAAATGCCATGGTAGAATTATCTATAATGTACTCGCATTAGCAATTCCGTAGTTAAGCTGTCAAAATTAGATGAATAATGAAAAACACTACGTACACAAAATGTGAAAATTTTTTTAAGACTATCTTCCTGTGCTATAAATTCTATTCTATTCTATATTTGTTTGGTGTCATACCAAAACAAATTTGGTAACAATTGCAATATAAGTACACAAAAAGTGTAAAAAAGAAATACATATGAATTTAACAGTTAGTTGAGGCAAAGATTTGAAAACATTTAAATCAGGTGTTCTAGCGCTGTCACCTGATATAAATACATCTTTTGTTTTGGTTTTCTGTCATTTGTTCTAGAAATTCAATTTTGTTCTAGTGATGGGTGAAACGTAATGAGATAGGAAAATTTTGCAAAGATGTTGAGCTCACAAAGTGTCAAATTTGTATGGGGAAATGTTAACATCTTTGGCAAATTGATTGAAGATGTAAGATGTGGCCTAGTGTTAAAAGGATATTACCATTACAATTTTCTGTGTACTTGTATGGGCTTTGAACATTGCACCAGAATGGTCTTGGAACAATTTTAATAGAACAATCATATTCTGTATTTAGATGCCCGCCATAGTCGATTATATGTATATCTTAAGCTTAAATTCCAGGGCGGTCGTGTACTTCGCCCTGAGGGCAGCTAGACATAATGATGGCATCGTTTAGTACCTCACATTTCTGTTCCAAATCACTAAAATAATCGGTTGAGGCACTTAAAGTGGAGTTCAGATTATCAGACGGGTTTGACGATCTGTCGAATCTGAAGAAAAATTGTCAATGTGAACAGCTGTTGTCAGATAAATCTGATGGTCTTCAAAATAGTTTGAAAACCAAACGATTTATTTGAGCGATTTATTGAGAGCGAGAGATAAAATGGCGGAGAGAATAAGCGAAGATAAAAGCGGAAAACTACAAATTACATAGAATTTTATGTATGTAATGTGAAATGAAAAAAATACAAATCTTCAGTGTAATTTAATCAAATGAAATATTAATTAATGAAGAACATAAAAGCTTGATAAAATAAAGAAATAGAAATAGGATGTGTGGGCTTAGTTTTTTTTCCTAGAAATTAGTTTGCGTAATTAGATATATAATTACATATGTGTGTATAAGGATGTGTGTACGTGTGCATAACAAATGTTATCAGCAATGTCTCCTCTTCCCTTCCTTTTAATTGTTGCGAGACAATTGCAAGCGCAATCTTTTGATGTTAACAATGTGGTGTGTCGCTTCAAATGAAGTCTGTCAGATACATATTTCTGCGTGGACGAAAAATTGATATTTTATCGATAACTCCTTCAGATATGTCTGTCAGATCTTTCTGATAATTTGAACTCCACTTAACAGCAAACGATGTACTTCCAATTGCGAATTGTCGCAGATTTTAGGAGATAAATCGCAATGGTCGATTTTTTGCAGATTTTTATTTTGTTAATATTCTAGTAACAAAAAGTAGAGTTGCCAACATGCACATGTAAATTCAGCATTGTCGTTAGTAGTGTGTTTTGCACTTTTGATTTTGGCAAAATTGTCCCTTTTTCTTGTTCTCATACAAAAAAAAATCATCAACCCCAAAACGAGGCAATATTACCTATGGATATTTTTTCTGTGTATATTTTGTTTTATGAAAACCGAGAAATTCTAAATAAATTCTACAGTCAATGTCGTTAATTAAATACAAATTAATTTTTCAAATAAAGAAATAGATAAAATTACTGACTGACAGAATTGTATGATACTAATGCCTTGTTCACACTGCCACGAAATTAACAATTTCGGATTGAAATTGTCGAACGAAATTGAAATCGTTCACACGGCATTTGAGCAATTTAGTTGAAAAATGACAACTGTTTGTTTACAAACATTGTCATGAGGAAAATTTTAGTGCGCGGACATAATAACCAAAATTTTCCTAGGATATGAATGAAAACAATAAAATAAATGAATGGTACGTGAACTTTAACATAAAGCACTGATTCATCACGGTTTATAGTTTATTTTCACTACTCTATGTCGATGAAAACTTAAAATCTCAATTTGATGAATGAGGCGGCATATAATTGTTTTGTTTTTTGTTGTAATTTTAGTATTCACTTTATCGGTGAACGAAGACGACCCATAATTATCGACGGCGTTGGAGCAACAACAAAAATTAATCGACGGTGGCAACTGAGTTTTTATTAAATGTGAGTTTTCGGCAGACGTTACTTTTAGGCTTATCTCGTTGGTTTTGTAAAAAAATTGAATATTTTTTAGTAATTCGGTCCTTTAAATGCGGCTTAGGCGATAATATCGGCCTAGATTTTAAGTCGAAGCGTGCCTTAATGACGGCGGCGTGAACTTCAAAAAATTATCTACGTCGGCTTCGTTCTCCTGCATATATGCAAAAAAGAGTTCTAGTTTAATTTTGTTGAGTGAAAACAGCGTTGTATACGACAGTTTAAATAAATACCTCAATTTCGTAGTTGTCAAAATATATGCGAAATTGAGCAATTACAACTAAATTTCAGCCCAAATTGCGAAAGACTTCAATTTCGCGGCAACGTGAACAAGGCATAATACATACAAATCCTCCTGCCATCACCTAGTCTAATTCCATAACGCCATCATGAAATACAAAAATGTGAAAACTAAATCGTGTAAAAATGCAGGTAAACACCATGGGAGAATTATCTATTAGGTAGTCGCATTAGCAATTCTGTAGTTAAGCTGTCAAAATTAGCTGAATAATGAAAAACACCACGTCCACAAAATGTGAACATTTTTATAAGATTATCTTACTAGATACAAAGTCTATGCCATAAATAGCATTTTGATTGAAATTCTCTGAATTTTATTAACAAACAAAAAGAAATGAATTTGACAGCTTACCCACGGAAAAGATGAAAAAAACAAAAATCAGCTGGGCTGACGCGTTTACCCGATAGATCATTTTACCATGGTAAACACCTTTTAGCCGTAGAATGATAATCACGACATTATCATGATAAAAGACTGCATGTAAACGCGCTATTAGTGGTCTTCATGAAAGCTCGAAAGAACCTCGTAAACTCGAAACTTGCAAAGCAAACGTCAAAACAAACAAATTTCACATACAAAGCGACTTGCTCAAAAGTGGAAAGTTTTCGGGGCAAATTTGCTGCGCAAACGTGGGATGGAGAAACGTGTAAACATTTGACATTTCGTTGTCATCTGACTAGGATGGATAAATAAGGTGATAGCACTAGAACAGTAGAAAAAGTACACCTACATAATACATGCAATTGCTTCTGCTACCACCTTACGTATCCATCTTGGTCAGCTGATATGGTTTTGAGCACAACTACGCTGAGCAACTTTACCTGGTGCCTCATGCAACGGTGCGAGGAAAACTTGCGCTGAGCAAAAGTTCTCGGCTTTCACGTTTGCATGAATACCGCTATTGGGTGCGTTGTAGTGTCTGGGGTGGTGACCGGAACTGATATGCGCCTGTGACTGAGATTTATTTCCTGTATTGGTGCACATGACACGTCGGAAAATTCTCGATTGGCTTCCGTCTGTCAAACAGGTTGTTTAGTTTTAGTTTAACTTTATAATCACACTTTCTCCGTTACTAAATAAAACATTAATTACTTCCACATTTGCCTGTAACTATAACACACACACACACAACTAATTTAATTACATTTAACAATTTCACAATGTCACTAGTATTTTTATTAAATGCCATTAACACTATAAATATAGGTCAAGAAAATAATGATTTAGCATAAACAATAAACAGTGTCATTCACCTGTTGCTTAATGCATATTTGCTGACCATACACTTAACAGTCTTTTTACCAATTAGTGCAAGTAAGCAATACTTATTAATGAAATTATGTATTTAAGCAAGAGCAATTAACAAATAAAGTCAGTTAGTTATCAATAGTAAATGAATGAATGAACCAAGTCTTTTCTTTTACTCTAACTCAATCATTGGCCACTCCAGTTACAAGTGCTGGAAGGGAATTTTAACAATCTCAATTTAGTAGCTTATTCTGGTTTATGTGCCTGAATTAGCAACAACTAAAGAGACTACAAACACAAATACACAACAAACAAACATTTTGGTGACCCCGACGTGATTGGAAGCAGAAATCAAACAAATTGAAATTCATATGCCTCAGTCCATGGAATTAGCTTATTCTGGTCCAATTTAGTAGCTTATTCTGGTTTATGTAGCTTATTCTGGTTTTTAGAATTGGTCCTTTTTTTAAGAATGGGTACATTATTAAGGGTAGGTACTTATCTCAAGAAAAGTTATTTTGTTTCACAAAAAAGGTACTCTTTAAAGAAACGGTAGTTTGTTAAGAAAAGTAAATCTGTAATAAAATGTAGTTTTTTAAGAAAAGGTACTTATTTAAAAAAAATTACTTTATTAAGAAAATGTACTTTTTGTAAGAAAATTTACTTTTTTTAAACCAATTTACTTCTTTAAGATAAGGTATTTTTTAAGGAAAGGTACTTTGTAGTTTTGTTTGAGAAAATTTTCTTTTTAATAAAAATCAACTTAATTAAGAAAATTTTCTGTTTTTAAACATCTTCCACTTTGACTTTTCTAAATTTACTTGAGCGTCTAGTGGAAAAAGAAGTGCCCGGAGTGTCGAGAATATTGCTGCCGCTGAGGCTTCAGTTCAAGAAAGCCCAAATGAGTCTCTCACACGTCGTTCTCAAGCGTTGGGCAACTCTGTGACGTCGTTGTGGCGAATTTTGCGAAAAGATCTTGGCCTACATCCTTACAAGATCAAATTGACGCAAGAACTGAAGCCGCTTGACCACCATAAGCGTCGTATGTTCGTGAATTGGGCTGAGCAACAATTTGAAAATGATTCGGATTTTCATCGGAAAATCATTTTCAGCGATGAGGCTCATTTCTGGGTGAATGGCTTCGTCAATAAGCAAAATATGCGTTATTGGTCAGACAGCAATCCACACGTAATCCATGAGTCATCATTGCATCCCGAAAAAATTACGGTTTGGTGCGGTTTATGGGCCGGCGGCGTCATTGGGCCATACTTCTTCCGTGATGATCAAGACCGGCACATTACTGTGAATGCGAATCGCTACCGTTCAATGATAACCGAATATTTTTGGCACCAATTGGATAATATGAACTTGGAGGACATATTTCCTGTGGGGCTACGTCAAGTCTATGGTCTATGCCAACAAGCCAGCGACGATTGATGAACTTCGTACGAATATCGAACGTGAAATTGCAGCAGTATCGGCCGATTTCTGCTTGAAAAACGTCGAAAATTGGGTTCAGCGTCTGGACTTCTGCAAGCGTGCCCGTGGTGGCCATGCAAAAGAAATCGAGTTCCATACATAATGGCATCGAACGTACTTTCACAGGAATAAAGAATTTCATTGGTGTCTAAAACCGGTTTTGTTTTATTTAAAAAAAACTTTTGTAGCGCTCTTATTGAAAACCCCGTTATATGTACCGAACCTCACATTCTTACACTGTATCAAACAATTGTCCGTACACCAGCATATGAACATACATATTATAATGTATCTCAAAAGATATATGGGCGATTTGATTCAAATATTTCTTTATATATAAAAGCATTGCACTTTAAAAAAATTATTTAAAACGAATCGGGCATATATTTTGCCTGATGTACGGAGAATTGTTTGATATAGTATATGTAATAGTCAAATATTGACGTGTGTTGGCGGCCTCGGCCCTTTTTGGCAACTTTCTTCCAAATAGCCTGTTCATATCTGTACGCCAAGTGTAACATACTGTGAAATTTTCAGGACGATCAAACTATTATTATGACTGATATAACGGTTTCTTTTAAAAAGGGCGTAGCACATCCCACTTCCACCCTGGCCGTAATTCATACTGTACAACAACATATACCAAATTTTATATTCATACCTACGATAGCTCATGAGATATAGCCATTATAAATTTAAAGTTGTATGGGCGTTGCCACCCCCTTTATCCAATCACTACCAAGTATAGCTAAGGACTATCAGCAGGTCATCAGTACCACATTGTAAAATTTCCATAGCAATCGGTCTATTAGAAAAGCCGTCAGAGCGATTTTTGAAAAGGGGCCGTGGCACATTCAACTTCCACCCTAGCTGTAATTCGAACTGTACGCACAACTTATATACCAAATGTCATCTGCATACCTCTGATAGTTCATGATATATAGTTATTTGAAATTTCAAGTTTTATGGGCGGTTCCACGCCCCTCTATCCAACCTTTTCCAAGTATAGCCAAGGACTATAAGCATGTTATCGGTACCTTATTGTGAAATTTTCATAACAATCGGTCTATTAGAAAAGCTATCAGCGATAATTTAAATGGGGGCGTGTCACCGCCCACTTTCACCCTGACTAATTCGTACTGTACGAACAACTTTTGTACCAAATATTATATTCATACCTCTGATAGTTCATGAGGTACAGCCGTACAAAGTTTCAAGATGTATGCAACGCCCACTATTGCGATCCCGCCGATTTTTTGTTGGATCCCGAATTTTGGTGCCAAATTCATCCACACAAATTTTCAAGGCGATTGGTGAAACAATCCTCCAGATATTGCGCTTACAAAAATATAGTACAATGGGCGGGGCCACGCCCACTTGATATATCAAAAATTCAAGTACCCTATTTTCACCACCGACCACACAGCTACATTCTGTGAAAATTTCAAAAACATCAGCCCAACCGTTTTCGAGGCTATACGGTATTAAAAAATGCAAACAAACAAAACAAACGCAAAATCTGATTTTTGTAATATTACTCAAAATTAATCATTCCCATTGAAAAAAATCTTCCTGACTTCAGTGGATGAAGGAGCAACAGACGACGACGGTTTCGGAGATAAGAAAAGACTGTCCAAATTATCCAAGTTAGGAGTTACTGGCACAACTAAATTACGTAACTAGAAGCTTTTTTCCGTCGTGGAGAGGACGAGATGTCTTCAGGCCATTTAAAAGTATCAAACATATCGTCCAACCATTAGTTGCAAACTAATAGCGATAAAATCAGAATTTAAAGTTTGAAATCCTTTCTTTGCCTCCTTAAATAGCTAATAAAAGTCAACTTCGAATTTCCTACAAGTCCAGCGAAGCCCGCTTTCCTTAGCCGTAATTATATCATAATGACTTCCATTGAAGCCAGCAAACTTCACATGGGCATGACTATTGCAAAGCCAACATGAAAGAAATAAACCCTCATATATGTCCCTGACTGTAAAAACTTTGCCACACACTCCATTGGCACATTATGTCTAAAGGTATGCAATAAAATAAAATAACAAAACGAATTGGTACAACTTTCAAACACTAAACTTCGAAATCCTAAAATTATCCTTAATAGTGGCATAATACGGTTACAAAAAAATGTGTTTAACATTTTTTCATTTAGCCCCCATCCCGCAACGTGCGATAAGGAACTTCGTTCCAAAAATTGTTCTGCTACAGCATAGCACCGCTGTTAAAAGTTTTACAGGAACATTCATAAAAAAAAAACTAAAACAAGAACGACAAAAATGTTAAGTAGTCAAGCTTGTAGCAAGAAAAGAAAAACACACATGCATACATACAATATTGTGTGCAACAGAAATTCTGAACCATAGTTAATTTTAGGATATTCATTTTACATCTGACTGTGAATGAGATCAGACGCAAATTGCAAAATAATATGTGGATGCTCTATTGAAATTTGTTTAGATAGTCCTTTTTCACGATTAAAAGTCGAAGAAAAAACTCAAATAATTAAAAATGGAAGGCCAACGCCAGAACTTCCAAATTTAACAACAAAGAATAAAACTTTTATTAGACGTTTCAAGACTTCTAATTATAAGGAAAAGGCTTGGTTATGTGGTTGTCCCCTTATTAACAAATTATTTTGTTAGCCTTGTTTGCTTTTCGCTTCTAAAAATGAAAAAAGTGTTTGGACCTCAGGTTATAATGATTTAAATCATTTTACTGCTTCTATGATAAAACAAAAAACGTCTCAAGTTCACTTTAGTAGCACCTTGACATTAAACACTTTTGGAAAAGTTCGAATTGACGTTTTACTTGACGAACAAAGTTGCATTTCATTATCGAAACAAGTTTCTGAAAACCGAAATGTATTCGAACGCTTAGTCGATTCGGTATGTTTTCTTGGTGCACAGGAACTTGCGTTTAGAGGTAACGATGAAAAAGAAAATTCCGAAAATAGAGGAAATTATGTGGAAATTTTACACTTAATTGCTAAATATGGTAGTAAATTAGATCGTCATTTATCGACACCCACGATTTTTAAAGGCACTTCCAACCGCATTCAAAACAATATAATTAACTCTATTGGTACAGTCATATTAAATAATATCGAAAAAGTGTTAAATGAAACCTTATTTCTGTGGTCACAAACAATAACAGCCTAAGTCGATTCTAAAATTTTTCAGGGAGAGCAGTTTAAAGTTTAATATCTTTACTGAAAATCAGGAGTCGGAGTTTTTGTGATTACTTTGTTACATATAACAAGGAAACGAATTCTTTTACTTACTTCTTAACAAAAAAGAGTTGCTTATTTGAGCACGGTGACTTCTCAAACAAATTTGTTTTTGAATTTTGTCCTAACTCGAGTTAGGCTATTATTGTTTGTGACCACAGATATATCGCAGTAATGCTGCGATTATCAATAATTTTTCGGTATGTTGACAAAATAAATAGGTGTTGCTAGGGAGCGATTCTACTAATTTATGGTCGTAAGTGATGATCGCACGGCAGACGCTATTTCCACAAAATTGATTGATTTAACAAAGCTTAAAAATTGGGGAGGAAAGCTGGTAGCTCAAACCTATGCCGCGCCTGTCATGTCTAGTGCATTGAATGGCACACAGGCTAAAATTAGAGAGCAGTTTCCTAATGCTATTTTTATCCATTGTAATGCTCATGTGTTAAATTTAGTTTTATCGCAATCTGTATTCTTTATACAAGAAACCAAAATATTTTTTGTAACATTATCAGGACTGTCTGCTTTTTTTAATCAATCTACCAAAAGAACTTATTTCTTCGATCAGGTGCTAAAACGAAGAATACCTACTGTGGCAACAACAAGATGGAACTATTCCTCTAGACTTGTAAATATAGTCTACACTTATCGTTCAGATCTAATAATAGCATTTGAAGAAATGATAGAAGATCCTGATACTTGGGGTGCGGATGCAGTTCAAGCTAGGGGATTTATGCAGTTTTTAGATTCATTTAATACAGTTTTCATGCTAAATACCTTTAACGACATTTTTCCATACACTGATGTATTGTTTGATATTCTTCAAAAAAATTCGTTTGATATTCAATATTGCTGCGAACATATTGAAATAACTAAGTAGCAAATATTAGCTAACAAATCAAAGTTTGATAATATATTAATTATGACGAAAGCTACTGCTCGAGTAAGTTTAAAGCGTGGAGAAAACACTGAAAATTTCGATTTGAGGTATAAAAAACATAATAAATAAATAAATAAATGGTTTCCCATTACATCCCATGAAGGGACTGGGGAGAACTTCTCACAATCACTGAGCTGTGCGCTTTCCAGTTTTCACTCACTGATTGGGACCTACAGTTTTACACCGATTCCGAACGGTAATTTGAGAAGCTTTTTCATGGCTAAATACTCGATAGTGTCGCCGTCACTATGCGAGGTGACCGCCGCCGAAAGAAATTTTAAGGTGGTCAGAGCCGGGTTCGAACCCAGGATCTCATGTACAAGAGCCGCGCACACTAACCATTGCACCACCGACGGTCACAACATACAACCAAATAATTGAAACACTGTTTGAACAAATGGAAACAAGATTTAAATCTTTACAAAATTTAAAATTAGTAGAATTGCTAAATTTAAAAAAATATGCAAGTTATCAAAAAATATTTCCGACTGAAGCATTTGAAAGCTTAAAAAATTATTATGTATTTTTTTTTGACTTCATTAAATTAAAAAAGGAATTATCACTTAAAAAACGAATTATCACTTATCACTTAAGAGAATTAAGACTTATGTTAGAGGAAAGGTTATCAGAGTTAGTCTTAATTTTTATAGAAAAGTCTTTTCAAAATTTTTAAAAAATACAACAAATTTCTACGATGATGTGATTGAAGTTTTCATTCAACAAACACGACGTGTGTTGAACTGGTTTATAAATAAAAAAATTAAAAAATTTCAATTTAAATAAAATGAAAAAAACAAGAAATTATTAAAAAGAAAATGAAAATGTGAACCCTTCCTGAAAAAAGTAAAATAAAAAAAAGATATTTTTTTTTCAATAAGTAATAATTAAAAAATACAAAAAAAATATATATGTGACCTGGTTTACGAAAAGGGAGCTTACGTGCGAAAACTAGTTTTCTGTGAAAAAGCTGTTAAAAGTAAGCAACTCGTTTCGTCAGTTTCTCATTATCTCGTTAATTGTTCTCCGCGCCGGACGTCCAGTAAGTGTTGTTGTTGGTCCAGTAAGTGTTGTTGTTGGTCGGAATATTATTATAGTTCATCGTGTAAGTTGCTAGTGTGGAACATTTAAAAAAGTAACACTGAAGAAGTGACGTTTACTGTTTCTGTTCTGCTTTTCACCACGTGAAAAAGCATCTCATCTTCCATTCGAATCAACCAAAAAGTGAAAATTGATTTTTTGACGCCTAAGCCCCCTTTCCGTAGACAGGTCACATATATAAAAACAATAAAAAAAAATAAAAAAACTAAAAAAAAAATATAAGAAAACTTCAAATGTCGCGTCGTCGTCGTGGTCCTGGAATAAACTGAGAATAGAAAATTGTTTTTAAATGTGGAGAACACCCTGCTAAAAACTCCACCGCACGACCCTGCCATGAAAGTAAGATCATCACCAAGGTGGTACATTTTGACACCCTGTAGCAAAACGTACTAGTACCTCTAAATTTCTGAAAGCCAGTTCCTCCCCTACAAATACTTAGTATATTCTAAAACAATCGGGCCTTTAGATTAGAAGTTCTACGACTTTTTTGCAATCGGCCCCACTGTGAAACGTTGAAAAACTCCTTCGCTTGTAGCACATCTCCTTGGAATACAGATGCTTAACGACGCCTTGTTAGAAAAAAATTATATTAGAAGTCTTCCAAAAATACTTTGTTTAACAAAGTAGTAAGAAAATCGAAATTATTTGATATAAATTAGTCGGAAATATGCGTGACTCACGCAGAAATTGTGATCACTAACACTCACTCACGCACAAATCGGACTCTCGCTCGCTCATGCACGAAGATTTTACACTACTCACGTTCACTCACGCTCGCGTGACCAAAATTTGTCCTTGCTCATGTTCACGCCCATCTCTAGTGTCCACACTGCCTACAAACAAAGCCCTCATGACACTATTCATGTTTTCAAATGTCCTGTCAACTGTACTAACTTGTGCCCAGTGGACCTATGGGACAGACCCTTGGAGGTGGCACAATTTCTTCAGCTCCCCACCGCCTCTTCCAGTGACACATAGGGGAATTACTCTTAATTTTGTTTTTTTATATCTTCCAGGGACGAACGAGTAGAAACAAACAGTTAAAAACCTTTAACGCAAAGATCGCGCCAATACAAAGACAAAATTTAGTTTTTCTTCGGAAATCTTTTTTTGCGGTGATTTAAAGATGGTGTATGCCGTTCTTGATTTAACTTCAAATAAAAACTAAAGTTTTTGTAATGTTGAGATTAAGTTTTAGGAACCATTTATTTCAGAAATGACGTCAGTCGAAAAATAACAGTGATAACAAAAACTATTTATTTTAATTCACTGTAAATGAAGTTATTTTAAAATAATTAGCTCAATAACGATATTTCTTTGAATTTAATACTTAGTTGTACTGCCTCTGTTGCTTATTAGTGCTTCACAACTGCGTTTCATCGGGTCGAATAGTGTTTCCACATTTCATGAGCTATTTTTGCCCATACCCCTTTAATTACGCACCTAAGCTTGTTATTATTTTAAGGTTTTACTAGTGAGACTTCATTTTTTACATCACACTAACAATATTCGATTGGATCGAGATCCGGCGATTGCGCAGGCCATACCATAACATCGATATTATTGTGTTTAAACCACCCTCATTATCGTGCTGAAACATCTATTTAAGAAACTTTTCATATTCTGCATCTGGAAGCGTGATATTTTATAGTATGTCTACATATTGGGCAGCGTCCATGGTAGATGTGAGCCAATGATTTGGTCCAACTCCATGATATCAAAAAATTTCATGAGGTGTCAGGGGACACCCGGTTGGAATGAAGTTCCTTTCGCTATATATTATGTCCAAGTTAGTTCCAACACGCCTAAGGCGCCTGTTGAAAAATACTGTAATTTAAATGGATCTTTAAGAAAAGATACTTTTTGTAAAATGATAAACTTTTTTTTGAGAAATTTGTTATTTATTGAATGTATTTGAAAAAAAGAAGTATACACCCAGCGAAATAATAATAAAGGCAATATATTTTTTTCAGTACTCTCAATGCACTGCGTTTTTGGTGCAGAATTTTAATGCGTATATGAGTCATGAGTTATATTATGTCAGAGAATGTAGTCATTCGAACTCTTTTATAAGTTATATGAAAAGTGACGCGGTTTTTTATTTCTGGTGCGAAATATATATAAAGGCAACATGGAATAGAACCCGAATTCGAACAGTAGTAAGTAGGAATTTAAACGGAAGTGAGTTTTCTTTGGTTGTTGTTTTATTGTTTTAAAATTAACGTAGGTCAAATTAAAAAAAAATAATTTATACAGAATACCTGGTGGTAAGTTCCTGAGTAAAGAAGAAGAGGGAAAAATGTAATATCATGATGAAGGGCTGTCCAATCGGGAAATTGAAAAGATCTAGCTGTGGCATTGACAATTATAAAATAGGGTGGCCAAGATGGAAACACAAAACGACCAGGAAGGACACCACTGATCAGTGGCAGCGCCAGAAGAGAGATCAAAAGGGTTGCTGTTAGAGAAAATTTCGGCGATATGGAAATTATTGCGGAATTGAGCTTGGGAGCAAGATTGCGTCGTGTTCAACAAATAATGAAACGCGACTTGAAACGGTCATATGGGAAAAAGTATGGAAACTTGGTCTCATGCCAAGACACGAATTAGCCATCTTTAAATTCGCTGAAATATACATATTTTTGGATGAGGGATAATATTTGGCGTTCCAGAGATTTTTTCAAAATTATGCGTCAGCGGCGAAATTTTGGCGGTGTCTCCATTAGGGTTTGGGCAGGTATGAGTTATAGAGGTACGAGTTATATAGATATGTTAATTTCCACAAAAACGGACTCCGAGTATTATATTCGACTATTGGATGTCGTCTCAGTTAATTCTGGGGAGGAAATTTGTGTCCCAGAATTTATCATCCAGCAGGAGAACACAGCAGTACATCGGTCTAAGAAATCTCCAAAGTGTATGGAGTCCTGAAATAATACCAACTCTCGACTGGCCTGCACTTAGTTCCGATCTCTATCCGATCGAGAACCTCTGGTCTATTTTACCTACCCAAGTTTACAACCAAGGACCCCAGTTGAAGAATGTCAAGGATCGAAGAGCAGCAACACAAGAAATTCGAAGATAACTATTCATTCGTTGACATATCACAGCTGTTAAACAAGCACTCGCAATACAAAAAGTATCACACAAAAATATATAATTTAAGGCATTTATATCAGTCATGCACTGCTATTATTTTGTGAAAATTAAATAATTTATTATAAAAGCGGGTTTTTAATAATTCCAATGTTGACCCGCAATTCGCATCATTAAGCTCCAACGATGAAAGCGTTCTCAAATCTGGGTCGCTCAAGCCTCATCAGAGTTGATGACATTTTTCTAAGTTACTCGGTATTGTCGTGAATAGGTGTATAACAATTCCGTGGTGATGCATTGGTAGTGTGCGCGGCTCTTGTACATGAGTACGTGGGTTCGATCACTGCTCAGACCACCTAACATACACTGTTAACATAGGATAGCCTCACTTGAAGTTAAAAATTAAATTGCGAATTATTATTTTACCTCAAATGCCACCAAAAATGTATTACTGCCGTTGGAGAGAGTCTATTCTGTTTTTGTAATAACATCGAAACCAGTGGGCTCAGTTGAAGTAAACGGTATTTTCGATACTGTTTTCGTAAACAATTGTGAAAACATGTGATTTTCAGTTTTAACTTAGATTAAACTTTTAATATTTATTGATTTACGCACGGTTTCGGAACATTTTTCCAATATTTTTTGTTGGAAAACAGTTTTTAATTAAAAAGAAAAAATATAGGCAAGGAAATATATAAGCTCTATTTCTGCAAAAATTAGTCGGAGCCCAAAAGTGATAAACAAATATTTAAAGAACACTATTAAGAGGTATTATGGAACGCGGTACAAAGAAAAGACTTTCAAAAAGGTTACAGCGTTCTGTTCTGTCTTCTAATTCTAATATCACTTTAAATAAAGTGGAGTGAACGGTTGCAAAACCGTTAAATGCGTAGAAAATTGCAGAAAAAGCCGCCACTTAATCCCGCTCGCAAGCAGTTCGCGAAGGATTACATGTCATGGACAGTACCTCAAGGTCAATAACTCAACGACTGGAGAAAATATTTTTGTCTGAAGAAAAGCGGTATAATATCGATTGCCCGGATTTATGACATCAGGAACGAGGAACAATTTCTAAGTCGTCATCATAGCAGAGAGGGAGGAGTAATAGTTTGGAGTGCCATATCCTTCTATGACGATTCCAGTTTGGTTTTTGTGTGGTTTTGGGGGTCACCTCGCTCAGTGACGGTGACACTATCGAGTATTTAGCCATGAAAAAGCTTTTAACAAATACTGTTTGGAGCCGGTGTAAAACTGTAGGTCCCAATCAGTGAGTGTACAACTAGAACGCGCACAGCTCGCTGGTTGTGAGAAGCTCTCCTCATTCATTTCGAGCTGTAGGCAAAAGTGAACAAGTTCGGCCAATCCGCATAGGCTCCATCAAATTTTGGCAAAATGATGACAAGTTGGCGAGCATGGATTAGGATCAATTTGCCGCGTTAAATTTAACCCTTTATAATTCAAGATCAAAAAATCCAAAAAAAATTGTGAAATAACGTTTACTTATGTAAAAAAACAAACACATATTTTCAGAAATTAAAAAAAAAATAATTTTCTTTATTTTATTCAGGTTTTTAGAGATTGTGACATTTCTGTTACATTGAGTGAAAAGTTCAAAAAAATCTTACATGGTATGAAATAATTTAAAACAGTTATTTTGTTTATTGTAACATCGCTATACAGCATTTTTCGCAAATAGTTTGTGACATGTCAGTACATTGGGGAAACTTGCACCTTATCCTCTTTTCAACCCAAATCGGCAAAAGACCTATTTGATCCTGCCGTACTGCCATAGGCGGAACATGTTGTGCTGGGCCCTTATGTTTCTTTGCTTGAAAAATATTTTCAAAAGTGCTCCTTTCCTGTATATTGGGTTTTAATCCAAACTTGCATAGAGTCTCTCCTATCTCAGTCGGAAATCTGCTGAATACATTTGTTTACCTTCAATGTTTCTTGAGGTTCTAGCTCTACGATATAGTAGTCAACAATTTGCCATGGTGAGGTCCAATAAATGGTAAAACACTCGAACTTGCCATCTTCTGCTTCGTACCTCTATTTTATATCTTCCCATAATACTATCTATTAAATCGACGCCTCCCATGCGCCGATTGTACTCCCCAACAACAAAAGGACGATCAATTTCAATGTATTTTTTTATTTGATTTATCGTATCGCCTGACTTTGGTCTTAGGCAACACACCAGCATAAGTTTACAAGAGCATTACAGCTTTGTTGTCTTTCCATACGATACTCGAAATAACAATCCCATTCACATTAGTAACATATTCAGTAGAATATCCTCTTTCCTTTCTTTGCAACTCCTTATCAGTGGGCATTTTGCCAACAGGAATTCGATTGAGTCGAACCGTTCCAAGACTTAATATACTCTCTAAATACACGGCAATGAGGTAAAATAATTGTCAAAGTATATTTTATAATTTTGAAGTCTTGAAACGATTCTGGACATTCTCATTACCACGTTTGCTGGTGGCCCCAAATTTGGCTCATTGCTATAAACAATGTTTTTAGCTCCTCCTTCAAGTTCTATTTTATAGGCAAATCCTGAAACTCTACTTAGAACATATATCTTATAGCCCCATTTATGAGGTTTCTGTGGATTATATCTTTTTAAACTATTCCTTGCAAATTTGCTCATCAACGCAAAGATATTCTTCCGTTTAATGGTTTCATTTAATTTTTCAACTACAGGTCTTATTTTGTAAACTTTATCATCATTTGGAGCATCACATGGTGGTAAATTAGAACTGTCATTGAAATGAATGAACTGTCTAATTTTTTCACATTTTGTCTAAAACTATACAACTCTCACATTCCTTTGTATTACTTACTTGCCACTTAATAATTTTTTTTACACTCATTAACTCAATGTAACAGAAATGTTACAAACATAAATATTTGATTTTTGTTATAATAATGGTACTTTTACGTGTTGCAAATAATACAATACCAAAATGATATACCTACCTATAATTTTTTATCAAAATACCAAAGCTTTTTTTACTTTTGAGATCATTTTTCAAAATTTTCGATTTGCTTAACAGGGGTTTTTAAATTTTACGTTGGCCAAACTTCGAAGCGGCTTAAGTCAATAGTGGTGTCGTCCAAAATGCTTACTGTGAATGAAATTCTTAATTAGTGTGTTGCCATAGTGTTAGAATTATTTAAATCAACAAAACGTTGTTATTACTTTATTTGGAGATTGGAGAAATTTTTTGGGTTTGTTACAGATATGTCACACAGAGAAAATGGAATAGTGTAAAGTTAAGGAGAAAGATATGCAGATACATTTTCGATTGATCTGTTAGATTTCTCTCGTTTTGGGGTTTGTTCAAAAAATGATGCGACCAGCAGGTCAATTCTGTAATTCTCGTAGCTAATTCTGTATATCGATCTCTAAAATGCTATAAAAAAATGTAAGGCTAATTTCTTAGCAATGTCGCTAAAACCGCATTCTTGTACTGTAATCGCTTAGCTAAAATTTACTATTTTCGCCGTAGCTAATTTGCTAAAAGTAGCCTATACTTATCCCTCAGCTTTAATAAAATGCTTTTAAAAAGAGACAAACATATTACGCAAACGTTTGACATTTTATATTAATGTTGGCAAGCCTCATAGTTTGTTTTTCTCAAAACCATTAAGCATTTTTCTTCATAAAATCAAAAATAAAATCAAATATAATCTATACTATCTTCCACTATCATTACCTCCTGATCTTCAGTGGAAGAATCTGAGTGGAGTAGTGCTGAAAAGTGGTCTCTCCACATTTTGAGCACACACTGCTTCTCAGTCACCAGATTCCCATTCTCGTCCTTGCAGGAGGGCAGCCCATTATTAGGCCCGTTGGTCGATCTTCTTACCCTCTGGAAAAACTTTCGGGATTCACCATTCATCCTGCACATTTCTGTTCTTTCACTCTCTCTCTGCTCCCACTGCCATTTTTTTCGCCTAAATAGTTGGTTTTCCTCCCTTCTCAGCTTCTTGTACCGCTCACTCGCAGCACGCTCCAGCAGGAGAGAGAGTTTCTGTAGATAGGACATTGATATCTCCGGTATTTGTAGCTTGTCCATATCCAGCTTTTCCTGTGTTCGGCTTCGTACGTTTTTCGCCCTGCTCAATCTCGTGCGAACTTTCGCAGCCACCAGGTAATGATCCGAGTCGATATTGGCACCTCGAATCACACGTACATCCATTACACTAGAAGAGTGCCTGCCATCTATTACCAAGTGATCAATCTGGTTCTTCGTCCGTTGATCAGGAGATATCCAGGTCGCCTTATGAATGTCCTTATGCTGGAATCGTGTGCTACTAACTACCATGTTCTTTGCAGCGGGGAAGTCTATCAGTCCTATTCCATTATCGGAGGTGGTATCATGTAGACTGTGATTACCGATGGTTGGTCGAAAGACACTTTCCTTTCCTAATTTGGCAATAAAATCGCCTAGAATAATCTTAATGTCGTGGTCAGGGCAGCGTTCATATACTTCCTCCAGGCGCTCATAAAATGTTTCACCTTTATCCTCTGTCGGTGCGTGCACACAAATTAACGAGATGTTGAAATATTTCGCTTTGATACGAATTGTGGCTATGCGGTCACTCACTGGGTTGAACCTTGAAACTAGGTGTCGCGGTCTCTTGCCTACTATAAATCCGCACCCAAATTTGTGCTTACGGTCATAGCAGCTGTAGTAAATATCGAAGTTTTTCTTTATGGTGCAACCATCGCCTTTCCTGGATCGCTGTGATGTCAGCTTTCTATTTTCCGAGGACATCCGTTAGTTGGAAAGTGGCACCAGTCCTGTATAACGTTCGAACATTCCAGGTACATATCCTTAAATCATGGTCCTTATAACGTTTGCGAGGGTCGTGAACAGATGGGGGGTTTCTTTGTTCATTATATTTTCTGTGTATTTTCATTGCCAATATAACGGTGGCGGGAGGCAAACCCAGCCCACCGTGGTTTGCATTTTACCTACTGCCAGGATGATTATGTTTCAGCCGCCCATTATGGATCAGACGCTGTCCAGAATGCAGTATGTCGAAACTGGAGTTTGTTTTCTTCAATTTTGATCCGCCGTTGGCCAGGGGTGTTGGCTCATCCGCCTTCAAAGGACAGAAGAATATGTCCACTACTTCGAAGAGCTTCAGTGACAGGGTCACCTAATAATCCTGAGACGTATCAGTGATCGCATTACCACTCAGGTTGCTCATTCGTTTCGCCTTCTCACTTTAGCTAGCTAACGGAGGTTTCCGATAAGCCATTGCCCAGGACATACTGCGTGGAAGTAGTGAGCTACTTGGACTGCCCAATGAAGGAATCATTTCTGGACACTTCCAAGTGAATGGCTATCAGAAACTTTCCACCTCCAAGGACAGTCCCATGTATCTATTCTCCTTAAAAAATTAAAATTTACAAATGTAAAATTTAAGAGACAATTGACAGTTATTTGTTTATTCGTTAGAGAATACAAAATAAGCGAATTTTAGCGATGACAACATACTCTAAAATTACGACGATTTAAATTTTTAAGTGATAACTAAATTGAGGTGCCACGTTATCGAATTGCATTAGTAGCTACAAATCCCAAAATTGATTTTAGATGTTTTTATCGATGGAGATTAAGCTTTAGTAAGTTAGAGAATAGACCTGCAGTACTGGTAAAGCACTTATTATTGGTGTCTGAAGTGGTCAAGAATATATACACTTTTTGGACACTACTGATTGATGCCTTTACTGCATTAAAAAAATCAATTTAATATTGTGACTTTAAAAGTAAAAGTCGCTGACAGATTTTTATTAATGACTTTAAGCAAAAGTCATCAATAACTGTTATCAGAGACAAAATAAAATAAAAATCAAAAATTACTGTTATTAATGGATAACTAAATAAAAATCAAAAATAAGTATTATTTCGGATTTATAAAATATAAATAAAAAAATAATTGTTATAAATTGTAATTTTTTTATTTAACATAAATATTACGAGAAAAAAGTTTATTGTGAACTTTAATGCGCAGTGTGAAAAGAAATCCATTGGTATACAATATGTGGTTGTACAATATTTACTTCATAGAAATTTATTAAAATTTAAATTTCATAAATAACTTTTATTTCCGGTCCCTGAATTCCTGGCGTTAGTTGAAAAAATTACAAATAGAAAGAAAAATTTTGAACGTGGATGGGCATATATTATGTACTTTTTATTTTTGTATTTAATTAATTAATTAATGCCAGAGATGGTCACAAATCTTAGCATGATTGGCGGAGCTTGGGCAAGGCTCAAAACTTGATAAAAAAAAACGAAATTAGAGAAAAATATATGGACATGAAAAAAAATGTTTTGTTTTGTAGCCCGCGTGGTCCACAAAATGTTCCATTCAGGGATAACTACAAACGCAACCGTGGTTAATTAAATGAAATGTATGTATCACTGTCGGTGGTGCAATGGTTAGTGTGCGCGACTCTTGTACATGAGAACGTGGGTTCGATCCCTGCTCAGACCACCTTACATTTCTTTCGACGACGGTCACCTCGCTTAGTGATGACGACACTAACGAGTACTTAGCCATGAAAAAAGCTTCTCAAAATACCGTTTGGAACCGGAGTAAAACTGTAGGTCCCAATCAGTGAGTGTAAAACTCGAAAGCGCACATCTCACTGTTTGTGAGAAGCTCTCCCCAATCCCTTCATGGGATGTCATGGGATACCATGTTTATGTTTTTTTTGTATTTTTCCTACAAACTTAATAGTGTCTTTTTTATTTGTGGACCGACATCTGTGGACCCAGAGAACTCCAATTTAACATATTATAGTGGGTATTGAGAGTCGAAAACCGCTAAATACTTAAAGCATGTTCATGTACACCCCATTTCAGCTCAAAAGATTCTATAATCGCCTTCGAAATCTTAAGCATTTCCATCTCTTCTTTCCTCTAATATACCAACAACAAAAGTGGACAAGAAATTACCAAACAAAAACTATATGAATGTATTGACAGTTGGCAAGTACAACGGTAAGAAAAATTCAAATCAGCTGTTCCGTGAGTTGTCAGCTGGTTTCACGAGCTTGTACATGTCTAGTGTTTAGGTATACATATGGGCTATTTCAATAATTCAACATTTGTTGAAACTGAGTTCAGATGCTTATTATTTCTCCAGTTATTCGAATTGACCAAAACGGTAAAAAGGGAATGGTAGGGCACACTAGAAAACTCGGAAATTCAAAATTTCAGACCATCAGTTCTTTATCTCTAAAAGTTATGGTCACTCAAATATGGAAAAACTCAAAAAAAGGCTTGAAATTTACAAGAGTTTTTTCATATTTCATCACTTTTCTACTTTTAGTTTTAAACTTCCGATGCCCACTGATATAAAATAAAGTCACTAGACTTAGTAGATATTTACACTATAAAAGTTATGCCCATACTACTATTTGGAAAAAAATTTGTACAGCGGTTCATTTTTGAAACCAAAATTTTCCAATTTTTCAATTTTCGCAGTTTTTTCTATTGCGTTTTTGCGCCGTTCAAGAAAATTGCATTTCGTCAACAGTATTTAATAGATGGTGTAATTTGCTAAAATTTGCGCCATATCACGTCGATATCAGGCTGCTACTTGCTGAGAACGATGACCTCAAACTTTTACAGAATTGGCGTAAATTTGTCAAAAATGACAGTTTTTCGCGCCTGACATTTGCAATATTATTTAAAACTGGTTTATGTATTGCGTGATCTAAACTTCTTAGTAAATGGCACCTCAACGTCAAGAAGACGTTAAAATATTTTGAAACGAAAAAATTGTATAAAGAAACTAAAGATCATATATAAATATGGTTCAATTCGGTCCATACTTAGCGGGTACAGCGGCATTTTTCTTCAAACACATTTTGCTTTGTGACATCTGCAGTTATGTATAGATTCCGCCGCGATTGACACCAAATGAAAGGTTTTTTAAGCTTGATAATAAAACCGAATAGGCATTAAAAAATCTTCATGATTTTAAATTTTACAGATAAAAAAAAAATCCTAACCTCAAAAATAATTCTTATATAATTAAAACCTCCATAACTTTGGCGCCGTTTGCAATAAATGATTAACGCGAACTGTTTTGGTATGCTAAAATATTACCCTTCACTTGATCAAATCAAAAAAAAATTTGGAAAAAAAATATCAAAATGTCGATAATTTTTGAAAAAGCCCATATATATTTTGTAGTGTTTTTTTTTATTTATTGTTTCATAAATTTTTTACAAAAATAAATGCTTACTTTACCCGCGAAGCCAAAGGCTTGTTTGCATCTTTTGGCATTCGAGTATATTTCGCTACATTGCTGAACAACTTGTTTACAAACTTACTTACTGAAATTCTTGTTTAAAATATTAAAATTAGAAATCGAAAGTTCAAATAAATAATGGGTTGCAAAACTATTAGAATTATATTTAAAAATATTTTAAACATCAGTAGATAACGTGTTTTTTTTGCAAAGACGACTAATTTAGTATAGATTGGAAATTTATTCGACATTGCAACACAAAAAACCTAGATTTTTTAAACATTCTATTGGCATTTCCTTAAATATTGTTGGCATTTCCTGTATTATAAGCAAAAACATTCTTAAAATCTGTTGATCTATTGAAATAGAGCTAACTTTTTTAAACTTTTCCATTGTATCCAGTTCATTCAAAATAACTCTATCTAATCTATATTTTTTAAAAGTTGTAATTTCCTTTAAAGCTGTAAGAGATCATGTTTTCTCCGGTTAGTGAAAAAAATTGTAAATGCCGCAGGTGTGATTCGAACTCACATTCGTTTGACGATCTTTTCGATGTTTGTGAAGCATCATCTTCAGCATCGTCTAGCCCGTTAAGCCACTGCCGTGTGTATTTACACAAGTCACTAACCGAAGACATTTATTGATTGATTGTGTGCAGAGCGATTGTTGTCGCTACTTACACATTGCTTTCCTACTTAGTTTTGAAAGTTCTATTTATAGAACGAACTATTCTAATTGTAGTTGTCTCGTTCTAATTGTAGTTGTCTCGTTCTGTTCTTTATTTTAGTTGAGCAACTCGTTAAGCCACAAACATAAATCAGACAATTGATATTATTAAAAATAAATTTCCGGCTGTGGAGCCATTGGTTCACGTTATTGCCAAATATACTATTTAGCATCAATTAATGTCTTGATACACCGTTTTGCATACCACATCCTTCCAGACAGTCTAACGTACAGTGTCTATATCCAACCTGTTAATCGGGGATAACTCATTAGATCCCTTAGATCTATAAGTATCTCGTGTATCTCAGTGAGGTTGTTTAGGAAGGGACGACCTATAATCTCTAGGCGTATATTCATAACACCCGAACAACTGCAGAGGAGATGTTCTTCTGCGTCTTCGCAGGCACGGCAGTGGTCATTATATGGAAGATTCAGCTGTCTAGAGTGATTATTAGCCTTGATATGTTCCCCCGATTTTGGCTACTCAGGGCCATGTGTTTTTGGATATGTGGCAAGTTTCCGTTCTGTCCCAAATTTTTTGACCGACCTTATGGGCGTTGCGACTGACACCATCTGGAGTTCGGTGGAAGGGGATCCTGCCCTGGCCAGTTCGTCTGCTCTTTCGCTCCCAAGGAGACCGTTGTGGCTTGGTATCCAAGTAACAACCACATTGGCCAGTCGACCTATCTCGACAAGTTTTCCCCTACATTCACTAACAAGATTAGATGCGGTGTTGTTAGATTTAAGTGATAGGAGATCCGCCTGGCTATATACAAGTATTCCAATGCGCTCTGTTCTCCGTTGTAGTATAAGTTCGGCACAGGCTGCCTTGATGGACAGTACTGCCAGCGGTTCCCCTTTGTCCCACTCTATTCTTCTGGGAAACCGGACATTGAATAGGTTATCGAACGTCAATGAGGGAGTGCAGTAATCGGTGGTTATATTGAGTTCTCTTGGGATTGTCTGTAGTATTCTCGTATGTCCATATGCATTGTTCTTCCAGATTCCAAGAGCATTTAGTCGGGTAGAGCTCCAGGCCGCACTAGCTGTTATGTGAATGTCAATTGGTGTAATATGTATGTTACGCTTCCAGGATGGGGAGCCATAATAGTACTTGTTTTTTGTACTAATATATGCATTATATAAAATTTGTTATGTATTATATATAATTTGTTATCTATTATATAAAATTTGTTATATGTCATTTATATAAAACTAGTTATGTAGTATATAAAATTTGAAATATATGTATGCTATGCTTTTTATATTACAATAAAATAATAAAAAATAAAAAAAAAATCAGTAACAGCTTTCGTAAACGAACGCAAGCGCGAACTGATATATAAACTGACATTTTTTTAGTTTATATATCAGTTCGCGCTTGCGTTCGCTTACGAAAGCTGTCACTGAAATTTTTTGACTTTGATGTTCGTTCGCGTTGGCGTTTGCGTTTACGTACACTTTCGGGACTGTTTAATACTCCCCGCAGTTATCTGTCAGTAGTGTATTTTTGTACCTTGTGATTGCTTTGCCAGTACTGTATTTTTTACCATCTTAAATTTCTGTCTCGATAGCTATGTTTATGTGTAGGAAATTCGTTAATGAGGATATTTAATGAATAGTTGTCTCTGGGTACACACGTAAAATTGTATTGAATGCATCGCTTTAAACGCTTACCTGCTAGTATTTTCAGTTTCAGTTCTCGGTATTTATTGCAACAACTATATACATACATTGGCTACTTTGAAAGCAGGTAGAATAAAAAGTTACTACAGGTAGGTAACGTTTGTTTCTAAGACAGAGTGACAGAAAATGGCTCAGTGTTCAAAGTGAAATCATCAAATAAACATGCACATTTATTTTGGAAGCAGTTTCAATTCATTAATTTTGTATATAGTAATATTCGTTTATTTGTCTGTTATCTTAAACCGGCATTTGAATGGCTTAAAAGTGAATTTTAAACCAAAATATTTACACAATACTCCAAAGTATGTGATTTAAATTTATATGTTAAATGTGAAAATCAGTAAAATAGAAAATGTAATGTTACGGGAATGACAAGAGTTTTTGTAATTATATGTGAGTGTACGAATCGTGCTCTTGCATCTGTGCGTCCTGTGTACAATAGTGTGTTAGTGTCGCTATTAATAAAATGTACAAGTTATGCAAAACAAACATTATATTTAGATGCGAAAGTATTTTCAGTGAAATATGATATCCCATTTTTAATTTAATTTTTAAATATATTCAAAACGTATACAAATTTTAAATGATTTTTTCGGCAAAACATTTAAATTGTATTTGTGTGGGATCCACGTTTGCCTTAGTCAAACAAAAACAAAAAAAATATTAAAAAAAAAATGACTATATATTAAGATCAATTTGTTGTTTTTAAAACCTAGATGTATTTTTTTGTTTTGAACAGGTGGCACTTATTACAAATTTAAAACAGTCACTACATTTTGTACATTTCCACATTAACATTTTCATAAAATTGTTAATCCTAAGTATATAAATATATGTATATACTCTTAGGGTGATAAATATTTATATATAATACATATTTAAATTTCCAAGCTTATACTTAATATCCGTATAATTTATTGTCATAATTGTAAGGTGACTACAGTTTGCAAATTCGCCATGAGTACATTGACATAAATATAAATTATTTTCTAAAATTTTATGTTTACATATTATTTTATATTTTTTTAATTTCATGTTTCTTTTTTGTTTATTAGGATGTCCAAGTGTTGCTATTTGATGTTAACGGTGTAAGAATTCGCTTACCTTTGCAAGATTTCCGACTGAGTCATCCGTGTGACTACATCATAAGTAGCACTGGAATTTCCCGATAGCTGATACCCGAATATTGATAAATATGCAGAAGAGTCTTCATCAGTTCCAGACTTAGTCTTGAGTGGCGGTTCTCAATTGTATGGAATTTCTTAAATCGCAATTTACTTGTGTTCTAGTTTTATAAAAAACGCGCGCCATTATTTTGTTTGAATGAGTGATTACTTAAGGTAAATGTGGAAAGTATATCTTGTTTAGTAGTAGATGTTTCACATAAGTCCATTTATTAATATTTTTGAGGCTATTAATTTGCAAGTATGTACTTAAAATTAATGAACGTTTAATTAAATATTACTAGAAAATTGTTTGCGCAAAATAAGTATATATTTGATGTCTACTAATTTTTATACACAAATCTATACATGCACGTATAACTTCTGAACTATGAATGAAAGCTAGTTTAAACAAATAAGCAATTTCTAATGGAAATGTTTTTTAATAGACATCAAATATATACTTATTTCTGCAAACAATTTTGGACAGTACAGTGCAACTACCAATTTATATCACCCAATGTTATGCAGTTTGTGCCTGTTAATCAATAAAAGAATTAAAAGATTCGTTAATTTTTTGAAATTTGTAAATCATACAAATAATATTAAGAAAAACAAAACATTACCACTACTCGGAACCAAAAGTTAATGCCAATAATTCCATAAAAATATACTTAACCACGAAACAAAAATTACGAACAAAATTTCTTGTTTATCTAAGTGCAATTACTTTTTTTAAATGTATACACTTTTTAATTATTACCTAGTTTAAATTATAATAAAAAATAGTATAAACTGAAGAAACGCAATCATGCCTCATACAAGTCATGCTCAACATACAAATTCATCTGGAGATGATTTGGGAAGTACCGATGAAGTGAAAATTTTTAAAGACGAAGGTGATCGCGACGATGAAAAAAACTCGTCGGAAAATTTGTTGGAAGAAAAGTCAAGCCTGATCGATTTAACTGAAAGTGAGGAAAAAAGTAGTAAAATATTGTCCCGTTCTGGTCAGAATCCGGTGTTCAGCAAGATTGAATCACACCCGTCTGCATTTAACATGGGTTACCTTGTTTCCCCCTATCAATATTCCAATGGGTCTGCTGGTGGTTTACCTGTAACGATGGCAAATAAAATTGGCTTGCCCTGTTTTTTTAGTCATAACGGCGATCATCTGACAACACCTCCACCAGCGCACTGTGGTATACCTCCATATCAATTAGATGCTAAATCCATGGGCTTACCTAGACCGGCAATTTATCCTTTTCCATCCACCCAATATCCATATCCAATGATAAGTCCCGATATGTCACAAGTTGCAACATGGCATACACCTTCAGTATATTCGGCGGCATCTGGATATAGAAGTCCTTACCCTACTTCCCTTCCTATCAATACTACTTTGCCCGGCGAGTTTTCATTCCGTTTTTCTCCAAATATTCTGACTTCTGTACATACATCTCAACATCATATGCTTAGTACACATCCTGCAATTTCCACCACAGGTTCGAAACTGGAATGCAACAAAGACGTCTCTGTTTGTCATCGCTACGTAAGAAACCTGGAAAATAAGAATGTTAAAAATGTACAAATAAATGAAATCAAGGATAATTCTTCCGAAAAGAAAAAATCCCATATTAAGAAGCCATTAAATGCCTTTATGTTGTATATGAAGGAAATGCGAGCCAAAGTTGTTGCAGAGTGCACTTTAAAAGAATCAGCTGCAATCAATCAAATTTTAGGCAGAAGATGGCATGAATTATCTCGCGAAGAGCAAAGCAAATACTATGAGAAAGCTCGACAAGAGAGGCAGCTGCACATGGAGCTATACCCAGGATGGAGCGCGCGTGACAACTATGGCTATGTGTCAAAAAAGAAGAAGCGTAAAAAAGACAGATCCCCTGCAGATTCTAGTGGCAATAATATGAAAAAATGTCGTGCTCGTTTTGGACTCGATCAACAAAACCAATGGTGTAAGCCGTGCAAGCGCAAGAAAAAGTGCATTCGTTACATGGAGTCTCTAGGAGTTAACAGCGTAAAAGAAGGATATAATGACATAGACGACCTTGATGGCCAACGCAGTGAGGATGACGATATTGAACAAGAGACTGTGGGTAGTTGTGATAGTGGTGATGAAGATACTAAGAATTATGAAGATGATGTCGAATCACTTAGCTTGTCAAGCCCCAGCGGCTTCTCTAGTTTTCAGAGCCCTTCTACTAGTTTAGCGAGTCCCATCGTACCTCAAGAGCAAAATATACACCACCAACAACTGCATGTTTTACAAGCACAACATCTGAATCAACATATACACCATCAAAATATTCCACACTTTCAACAGGCCATTCCTATATCCTCTTCTTGTTCAACTACGAGTTCGATATACGACACAGATTCTATTACCAACATTACCAATAATTCAAGTGTGATATCAAACATTTTGTCGTCACTTACTACATCGCCATCTCCTTCATCGTCATCAGCAGCTTTGTCCGGCTATGCGACGAGCTCTTGTCCTACTAGTACTTCGTCAGCCTCTCTGCCAGCATCATTGTCGGACCGTATGATGCGTTCACTGCTTAGTAGCAGCCCTGCTGTTTTGCTTGGTAATCGCTTGAGTCACTTAGCTATGGGCTTAGCAATGAATAATAACGCTAACAGCATTATTGGTAGTAGTCCACCTATCAATAACAACAGTATTGGCAATGAAAAAACCTTTAATTCTCTGGATCATCTGGCTACTGGAAAAGATGGCATGGACACAACAGTAACTGTAACATCAACAAAGTTAACGACAACACCCAGCCATCGATCTTCAAATGTAAATATTTTTACGCGTCCTGGAGATACAGATAAAATAAATTCCCCAATAAATGAAATATCTTCTTCAATATCAAGATTAATATCATCGCCTGTAACCGCCATAACTGACTTATGTAAAAATAATATCAATTGTATACAGCGAAGTCCAATAGGGGCAAATCCAAGAGATATTAACAACCCACTCAGCATAGATCAGTTAACCAAAAGAACAAATGAAGAATGTTCTGGTAGCAGCAGTGCGGAAATAAACAATTGTGTTTCAAGTACAAAGCAAACCAAGCTGGTACCGCCAGACATTCGCACCGTAAATCCTGGGAATGTAGTTTTTAATCGTTCGAACTCTACGCAACAACCAACACAGCCAACATTACAACTATCACAACAATCCCATAGTGCCATATTTGACAATTCTTTTTCCCAACATTTTCAACAACAATTTAACCAAAATTTAGCTACGTCTTCTGTTTCTTCAACTTCTACCTTAGCCCTCCCATCTATTACCAGTCAAACTATAATAAAAAATAACAGTATTAATAGTGGTAATAGTAATGTTAGCCGAAGATCTTCGAGCGAAACGACAACGAATGAAAGTTGTGCCATAAACGTAACATAACCTCTCTTTAAGCTAGTTGTACTTTCTAAACTCTTCAAATGAAATAGATGCCAAACCAGTCGTAAACCCTATTCATTACGAGTTTGTATTTTTAGATGTAAGCATATTAAATTCATACTAGTTATAAACTATATAATAATAACTTTTACTCATAAGGCAACTTAGGCTTTAAATTGAATATGTGAAATATTTCCTTAATAATAGGGCATACAAATAAAAAATAGCAATTAGTTTGCTTTAATGCTTTTCTCTTTTTTGTATATTCTTTTTTTTTTTGTATTCTGTAACATCTAACAATATGATTGAATCGGGAATAGATTGAACTTCGAGGGGGTAGGTATGTCAGGAGAAAATTAGTTACATCCTACTTTTTCAATTCATCCTTTCTCCGGATGCAAAACGGACAACAATGTTACAATCTTTATTTCCTATTAAAAAAACCTTCAATTAAAAAACTGTATAAAGTTAGCATTATGAATGCAGTTGTACACAGCATATATAGTTTTGGTGGCATATTCATAATTATGTTTCATGACCTGTCTAGGTTTTTTTTATCAAATGTTATTTATTAAAAGTGAAACGCTTTTACTTTTAGTCACTTATATTTATTCTAAAATATCACATGTATTAAGAACAGTAAATATACAAAAAACATTAAAAGTATTACCTGTTATATTTCCTATATGTGTATGAAAGATACATACTACACAATCAGAAGAGTTTGCTATTGAATAAATGAATAAGTTAATATTTGTAGAAGAAATGAGAACACTTGCGTTCGCTTTTAACAAGAAAATTGGTCAATTGCACATTACATTTATTTAGTTTTTGAAAGGTGCTCCCTGCGATTATTCATCATGCCTATTCAGTAGAGAGATTTTCGACAAAACAGTACGCTCATGAAAAGTAAGTATAGGCTTTGAAAGCACTGTTCTCAATTTCAAAGATAAATATTTTTAAAACGGTTGTACAACATTTTGAGTAGTATCATTTTTAAACTGTTTTTTTTTAAAATTAATTACATCTCACCAATCTTACTATAAGTCCACAAGTTTAAGTTTAAGCTGACACCAGACGTGTCCCTGGTGTAAAACTCTCTACCAAAGTAGATTGTTGTCAATGTTTTATTTTTGGCAATTTCAACACCTTTTTCTCATACCAAAATTTGTTCAAAATGAGGGCAACTCTGTTTGGGAGCTCTTTTAGTGAACACATCTAATTGCAGACACAGAAAAAAAAACAAACAAAAAATCAAAGTCGTAAAGTTTAATTACTTTGTTTATAATTGTACATCAATTAAATAAAAAAAATTGTAAATAAAGTGTTTCTAAAATGAATGCGTCCGTAGCATTTGGGTTTTCTGTTGTAAATAATAACGCGGAAAACAGAAACAGCGACCTTAAGCCATAATAATCACGTATATACAAAATTACGAAAATTTTATGAACCGAAAATGAACAGCGAAAGTTTCGTATTACAGAGCTATTACGCCAAAGTTATTTCGTTCGAAAACAATTTTTTGATAAAGCCCGTATTCAGTTCTTGCGAAATTTTCGTACGACATTTAGGGTCTGTTTTTGTAACGTATTTTTTCACTCATCGCATATTTGAGTGCAAACAAGAAGAGCTAATTTGCTGAAAAGTTTTGGTTCGACAAATGCAAACTCGGGCGAAACAAAATGCCAATTTAGGCAATCAAAAAATAGCCATCGCATAGTGGGCGATGCACATTCTTATCATGAATCGGCATAGGAAACCATGTTATCCTGGTGTTTTAGGTATAAGGGAAACATTTTTGTGGAATACTTCAACCCTCTACCGCCTCAATATATGGGTAGTATTTGTTATTTTTGTGTAAAAGGGTAAAAACACTCCCTAAAGCAGAGGTGTAACGGGTTAAAATGTTGGTGTGTATTAAAAAAATATTGTATGTAAAATTTCACCGAACAATTACATTTTTCTATTAGCTCTTAGTAATTCTATGCCGTTATCAAACAGTGACTAGCATATGTCAGCTGTAAGAGAATGAATACTCTTACCTTTATAGCGTTCTTCAATAGGTTCGAAAAATTTAGTTTTGTTGACATAGAACACCTAGTTTCTCAAAAGCACTCAGCCATGGTCTTTTTTTTTATACTGTGTTTTTTTTTATTGAATCTGCTCTTAAAGAGCCTAACAATAAGTATTCGAATCTTATATTCTAATCAGTTTAATTCAATTATTATTAATTAAATTGTTGTTTAGCGAGCCTCTGAATTATGGCGTCAGGGATTGGTTGATTTATAAAACTGATGGGAAATCTCTTCTTCGTAGTCGGTATGAAGTTGTTGTTATTGTCAGAGGGTTTGTGTGCTGTTCCAGTTTTTGATTATGACTGTTTGATGCGCTGGAGTTCGTCTCTTACAGCAGGTATCTTTAAATCTTTGTGTAGGTTCTCATTTCTAACATACCAAGGGGCACCAGTAATTAACCGTAGTATTTTAGACTGCACTCTTTGTATTACTTCGCTGTTACTCGCGCTAGCGTTTCCCCATATCTGGGACCCATATGACCAAATAGGCTTAATCACAGTGTTGTAAATCTGGACCTTATATTCTAATCTCAGCCTTGAGTTCGAGTTAAGTAGCCAATGCAGCTGATGCGTCTTCAGCTTTATTTGTGTCTTCTTGGCTACTATATGCCTTTTCCAGGTCAGTCTACGATCTTGATGTATACCCAGATAAGTAATATCATTACATAAGGGAATCGGTACACTGTTGAGTTGTATTTGTGGGCAAGTTCTTGCGTTTTGTTTGCTCTTCGTCTCGTTTACTTTTATCCTCCAGTTAGCAATCCAAGATTCGATTGTTTGGAGATGTAAATAAAAAATCTTAGGCGGCTTTACATGTGTTTCTATGAGACCTCAGTATTGCCGTATCGTCTGCAAAGGTAGACGTAAGCAGATCGCTTCTCGTGGGTAGGTCAGCTGTAAAAATAAGAAAAAGAAAAGGACCGAGAACACTTCCCTGCGGGACCCCGGCATATATTTTGTATTTATCCGTAATTATCTCTCCCTGCTTGACTCTAAAATATCTATTTTCCAAGTAACCTTCGAAGAGGGAATGTGTATTAACTGGCAGATATTTTTTAATTTAATGAAATAGACTCTCATGCCAGACCTTGTCAAATGCCTGAGCAACATCTAAGAATACAGCACAACAATATTCTCTTTTTTCATAAGCTTTTCTAATCTCGTTGGTCAAACGATTTACTTGTAGAGTACTATGGCCCTCCCTAAAGCCAAATTGGTGATCAGGGATGATATTATGAAGCGAAGTGAGGCTTTAAAGTTTTGAAAGAAATGCTCTCTCGAAGAGTTCTGATAGGCATGGTAACAAGCTTATCGGTCTATATGATGAAGCTAAAGTTTTGTCCTTTCCTGGCTTTAATATCATTTTCACTGGAGACATTTTCCACGCATTGGGGAAGTAGCTATATTTTATTGTATTATTGAACAAACCTACGAGGAACTCGATAGCTATTAGCGGAAGTTCTGATATCATCCTCTGTGTACTTAGATCATAACCAGGAGCTTTTCTAGGATTTGCTGTTTGCTTTATAATATTGACAACCTCCCCGACCGTTATATCCAATGGGACTATAGATGTCTCCGTGTTGCGCGCTACATTCGATAGACTAAAACTGTTAGTACATGGATTGGGACGGAAAACTTCACTAAGTGCTCTGGAAAAGTTTAGCTTTTCCCTCATCTGTTGTAACCCAGTAACCATTTATGTCACGTAAAGGAAACTTTGGCTCAACTGGCGTTTTAAGTTTTCTTATTAACTTAAACAAAGAAAAATTTGTGGATATCGTGGAAGTCAATCCCTCAACATATTTTCCATGTTGAAGATCATCGTCGTTTTTCAAGGCTACTCGTAGTCTTCTTGTGGCATGTTTGAGTCGAAGACTTGTAGTAGGGGATCTATATGCCTGCCAGTCTCGCCTGGCCCTTCGTTTCTGATTTACCAAATATTCTATGGCTGCATTCGTGTATGTGTGTGTGTGCTCTTGTTTATCATCCTGAAGTGGGGTTGCGTGAAGGGCTGCACCCTCGAGCAAGCAGTTAAAATTGGTGATGTGATTTTCAATATCAAGCTCATTGTCTATACTTTTGTTCAAAATTGGGACATGGCTGCTTACGTATTTTCTGTATTTCAGCCAGTTCGTTTTCTTAGATGTTAGCATCAAAGGGGATTCTATCTCGTAAACCGCGTTAATTGAGAATATAACAGGGGAATGGTCTGAAGACAGTCCGGTGGACGATGTTGCCGACTCGTTAGTCTTTGAAATTCCCCTAATTATGGCGAAGTCAATTAGATCAGGCTGTTTGTTACGATCATGCGGCCAGTACGTTGGCTGACAGGGAGATAGGTAATCGTGACTTCCGTTTCACCAGTATGTATCGGTCCATATCGGTTTGAACGGTCCTAGATTCGGTCACTTTTGAGTTAGTGGCGCTATCGACGACAGGTGTTTCCCGCGAGGGTTTTCCACAAATTTGTCAACACTTGGTGACTTCTCTTTACCGCCAGTAATATCTGGAGAAAACGTTTTCTCCATCTGTGGCATACTTAAATTTTTTGGTATAGCACCCGACGACTTTAAATTTTTTGTCAGTGTATCACCCACATGATCACTGATGCCATTATTATGCACAGATGTTACTTTTGACATGTCTGCACTTTCAATGTTTTGTTTTGATTTGTCTTCTAACGGTGGAGAGCGCGGCACGCGGGGTGAGCGCGAAAAGATGCTCTCATCCTCATATGTTATCTTTGACATACATATCTGTTTTTCCACTGTTTTTTATTTTCGACTGATCTTCTGTCGGGGAACGCGGTACGCGGGATGAGCGCAAATCTGGCTTTGCTGTCATATAACAGCTTTCATGGCGCTTAATTGCCGGTGCACTTTCACTCATACAAGTGTTTTGTTTTTGTTTTCCTGCTTATTATTTTTTTCTTCTTCTCCTCCCTTGCAGCACAAAGCCAAAGGGAATTGTCTTAGTTTGTTTATTTCCCCTTTTTGACGTTATTATCAAGAATGCACTTTTAAACAAATATACTTATCAATTTAGCGTTCTTTCGCCTGTTAAACAAATGGTTTTTAGTGCAGTTTCAAGTATTTAAACAATTAATTTTTTGGTTTTTTCGCGGAACGAACAAGATACACAACCGTTCTTCAGCAATTTCGAGGTCTCGACGTATATACGAGGAGTAGGGGAACGACCTTAATGCTGCTCCATGCGGCAAGTTCGTTTGGTGAGAGTATTTACTTTGAATAAATTTTCGTATGTCAGGGCCAACCAAAACACCTGTTGTAATGTAGACACAATTTTTAAAACTTTATTTTGTACGAAACAATGATAAAAATTAAAGTTTACAACTTTCATACCACATACCTTATTTTATCTTTGCTTCGCTAAGTTTTGGAAACAATAGTCGTGTTTTGGTTACAAGCAAGCGATTATCGCTGGCTAAGTTGTAAAGAAAACGGATATTTAGCGATAAGTTATTTTATTCACAAATATGAAAATGGGTTGAAAACGGTAAAATATGTCAACAAATTGTTCAAACTTAGCTAAAATGATTCGCGTCGCTAAGCGCATCATACAAAACAAGCGATTATATAAGCAAGCGGTGTAACCAAAACACGCATAATGTCTTCAGAAAATTTAATGGTTCTCCCTGTGTATACAAATATTTAACAAAGTTTTTCCCCACACCAAGTTTTATATGCAATGGTGGTAAAATATTTTTTCTGTTGGTACAAGCGGTGGATGTGCTCGCATAATGTCCCTCCAACTCTTGGCTCCCATTTTTTTTTATGAAATATTGGTTCCCGTTCCATCTGCTATCCCATTTGCATAATAAGAATCCATATTTAACGTATCCAGATGAGAAAGCTAACAACTTTTAAGTCACAACAGAGACCCGCCATTTGTGTTCTTCATATTTTACTGCATCCAATATAAATTTTATCGACTCATAAGTTTCCTTCATGACAACTCCATACGCAATTGGAATACTCATATTGGAATTATCGTAATAAAGGAGTACAGCTTTAACACTTTTCTTGGATGAATCTATAAAGCTACGCCAGTCCTGGAGGTTATATTCGATATTCATTTGCGCCATTAAACCTTCAATATCGTTGCAATTAGTAAACGTGTTGGATTCGTTAACTGAAAAGTATGGCATAAAAATGTCTTGGGGTTTACGAAATCAAGTAACATTAGCAGGTTCAAGCAGATGAAGACGAATCATATCAGCCAAAGTGCGCGCCTAATTAGCGCAATGTAAATAAATTACCACATTTTCTCTTATTTTTTATTTATAGATATTAATCTAGAACTTTCTTTTGTTCGGTGACTTAATAGTGAAATTTTACGTAGAATATTTTTTCAATACATAGCAACCCCTTAAATGCAATTTTGTGGGACGTTTTAGAGCCAACTCGATATAAGTACCATTAATGGATTTTCAGTTTTGACTTATTTTTGGCATTCAAGTTGAGTTGTGAGCTTTAGTGTGTTAACCCTACGATTCATAACCGGGTACCCGTGTACCTTTTTTGACTTTAAAGTGCTGCTGTGCCTATAATTTTTGAGATATGGACATAAAACTCCGAATCATCAGAGATTTTGGCTAAACTAAGATTTAAATACCAAAAAATTCAAAATATTTTCAATATTTTCTTTAAAAAATGATTTTAAATGTTTTACCCCCATAAACACACAACCGGGTACCCTAATGCAATTCCTATGTAAATGCCTGACATGTAACTGAAAAAACGTTTTTTTGTGTTGCTTTTATTGGAAATAAATGTCTTTTATTTATTTGATCATATTTTATATATATTATATTATAATTCATCCGAATCACTATCGTTGTTATTGTGGCAATTGTAGCATTTAATAATTGTTATGGCGTGCTCATCGCATATCGGCGTGCTACATATGCTGCAATTTTTTATAGTTTTTCTTCTGCGTTTATTTGGAAGAAGGTTGCACATGTAGCACACGCCTGTATGTGCTTTCTGCCCCTTTGTCGTGCTGACGGAGATGTTGACGGACCTGCAGCACAAAGCACACTCTCCAACGGCCTTCCGATGATGCTTTCAATTGCATTTTTTGTTGAAAATTGGCGCACGCTTTGCACATTTGAAATTCTATTTTCTATAACAGGAATGCACAGGTTTTCTGCCAGTTGACGCAGGAAATTCTTCCTGCGCGTCGTGGTGTATCGTGCAGTTGGATTATTTCCATAATATATGATGTGTGATGCAAATGCGCTCACATCAGTGATGTTATAGAAAAATGCCATCGGCCATCTTCTTGTTTGTCGCTGGGTCGTGTATTCTTGGAGCGTTTGGTCCATAACGTCCACCCCACCTTTTGTTTGGTTGTAAAAATTGATAATTCCTGGTTTCCCATTGTCGTCAATTTGTGCATCATCATGCATACTAGAAAGAAGGATGACCGAGTTGGACTTCCGCTGCTTATATGAGAGCAGTGTTACGTTGTCGTGGAAGCCAAATAAACTTGAACCAACGTCTTTTTTTTGTCTTCTTTCATCTTCGCAGGGATGTAAGCTTTGCTGCGGCGGAGTGTACCCACAATGCTGAGCTTTTCTACTTTTAGTTGCCTAGCCAACGGCAGCGTCGTAAAAAAATTATCCATGGTGATATTTCGTCCGCTACCGTAGTATGGCCCAACTAAATCTCTCACCACTCTTTCGCCAACACCAACTTCACGACCAGTTTCTTGTTTGCCAGTATATATTTGGCCATGAAGTGGATATGAGTTTTTGGCATCGCAAATCCACCATACTTGTATACCATATTTTGCTGGCTTCGAGGGTATATATTGTGTGAATTTGGTTCTATGGATATAATTGTTCATCAATGGTCAAATATTCTGATGGCACATAATATCTGGCAAGATTTGCATTGAGCATTATCCAAATATCGCGAATTGGCGCCGCTTTGTCTTGACGCTGCCGCTCTACCCGTGTTCTGAGGTCGTCAAACCGCATAAAACGCAGCAAATCGAAAAACCTGTTTATTCCCATGGTGGCGCGGAATATTGGGTGAGCCTGTGACGTCCACAAATCTCTTGCGTTTTCGTCATTAGAATGATAAATTTCGTTGATTGTCGTGTCTTTCCACTTCAACTGACGTCTATTGGGATTCGCTTCATTGTACGCATTATATGTGGCATGCGCTTTTCTATTTGTGTGGCGCACTATTATATCCACCATTTCCACTGTGAGGTATGATTTGAAACACTGCAAAGGCGTCATATTTTCAGTAATCCGCGCTGGACCACAGCGGTCTCTGAATATATTGTGGCTTCTCACTTGTTGGCAACTACGTGGTGTTCGCTGCCATTGTGTGCCGTCACGTGCAGTCATGTAGTCTGCTGGGTTTGTTGTTGGTGCATCTTCTGCTGGGTTTGTTGTTGGTGCATCTTCTTGCATATCATCATCTTCACTTTCGTCATCAAAGAAAATTTCCTCTGGTGCGTCAATAGCAGCTGCAATTTCGTTTGCGTTGTCAACATTCAAATCTTCATTCTCTGATTCCGAAACTTCGCCAGTATAGGACACATTTCCTTCATTTTGGTCTTCCACAGGGTCCACTTCAAGGTCCTCATCTTGAGTCGCTTCCTCAAATAATCTTTGAATATATGTGCTTCTTGCTTCATCACTCAAATTCCAGTATGCCCTTGTAGACAAATATCGGTCGTTGCGGCTCATTTTTCACCAACTTCACTGTTCAAATATTCAACACAGAATGACGAAGCAAATGAAATATTTCAATTTTACGACACAAATGAACATCTGCTATCTAATTCAAAAGCAATTAAGCAAGTAGGTACCGAAAATAAGCAAATAAACAACCCTTACATAAAACCAGTTTCTGCCTACTTGTGTCGCTTTAGGTACTTATATACGAACAGAAACCAGTTTTTTTTCCAAATATCAAATTTGTACAGTTGAGAACGCAAAATATAATCAACAACAAAAATATTTACAGGAAAATATTATTTTATTTCAATAAACGCAAAACAACCTACTTCGGGTACCCGGGTACCTGGTTATGAAATTAAAGGAGTTTTGCTGGTTATGAATCGTACAGTTAAGAAACTTATACAAGGTGGCGCAAAAGTAAACTTGTAATTTAAAAAAAAATTAAAAACTTTGATTCTTGTGGATTATTTTTATTTGGTCTTTTAATTTTTTTTACATCAAGTCGAGAATATGATGTCATGTAAATGGCCGCCGCCACAGTTGATTGTCATTTGAGCCCTTTTTATGGCATTTTGACTCCTCCAGCGAAAACAGCACACCATACAGTGCCCCAGAAGCGTAAATTTTGCTTATTTACGTACCCGCTAAGATGGAAATGGGCCCTCATCACTCATGATTATTTTTGATGAAAAATTATCTTCCTCTTAGTGGTGATTAAGGATGGACCGTCTGGACTTTGTACGGAAACATCTTCAAATCTTGTACCAAAATTCGCTGTAAAGACCGTCGACTGATACCCATTTGCGTGGCACATCGTCTGGTCGATGTCGACGGCGCTTCCATGACATCCTCGGCTACAGCAGCAATATTCTCTGCAGAACGGCTACTCCGGGGTCTGCCACGCCTGGCAGCATCTCGTGTTGTGCCAGTCTCTTCGAGGCGAGCGGCTAAACGTCGCAGTGTTTCACCACTAGGCGTTGGACGGCCAGGAAATCTGCGACGAAATTCACGTTGTGCCAGTCACCGACCGATTATTGGTCGATTCTGGAGCAGTGTAGCATAACATTGTTTATTAACGTGTATTTCGCATGTGTTTACTACACAAATGTCAAAACAGAACTGACATTAGGGGCCAATCGCAAAATTTATAGCATTTTCTGATAGGAGGATTACTTTTGCGCCACCTTGTAGTAGACAAACCCATTACAAACCCTGTTTTAGGGGTGTTTTTTTTTACCCTTTTCCACAAAAAGAAGGTAGATGGTTAAGTATTTTACAAAAATGTTTCTCGTAAATTTTTGCATAAAATTGCTCAACATAAAAAATATGATTGGGACCTACAGTTTTACACCGATTCCGAACGGTATTTTGAGAAGCTTTTTCATGGCTATATACTCGATAGTGTCGCCGTCACTATGCGAGGTGACCGCCGCCGAAAGAAATTTTTTTTGAAGGTGGTCAGAGCAGGGTTTGAACCCAAGATCTCATGTACAAGAGCCGCACACACCACACCTAAAATGTGAGGATAATATATGTAGTTTCCTATGCCGAATTATCATAATATGTGAAAATTGTCACCCTTCGCGTTTTCACAGAGGTCCTACACTGGTAATACAAATTAAGTGCGTGAAATACGCAGAGCAGAGAGAAGGATTGGTATAGGTTTGGGAAACTTAAAACAAGTGCATTAGTGCCACTTGTAACGCACGGTTCTGATAACGATAGGTCTCTATAAAATAAAAATTAGTGGAAATACAAAAAGTCTGGCATGGAAGATTTACACGGCTAGCTCGGCCTTTGTGACGTGGTTTTTTGACCCAGATTTCCTCGCTGTCTAAACAAACGTTTGTTTTATGCTTTTAAATTGCCACTGTAAATTACGGTAGAGAATACAAAAACAAATTACGATTAAGACACTTTCTTTTTGTTTTTAATCAATCAATCCTCTAATAATGAACAAGATGTTAGAGTTTATTAAGGTGCACTGCTCCCACCCTTTGCTTTTAATTAGCTACGCTGGTTTACTGGTTCATTTACCTGCCGTTATCCTTCATGTCTCAATTAAAAATAATTTAATTAAGCATATTACAAAATTTAATATTAGTTCATTTAATAGGGGAAAACTTTTTTTCGTTTAAATTTTATTAATATACAGGGTGTTTCTTTTAAACTGAGACGATCAAATATCTCGAAAAATTGCCACTCTACGGAAAAAATGTCCATAATCAAAATTTAATCATACCGCGGGGGAAATACATTAGTGCACAAAAAATAGTCCCCCACCCACGGCTTTGTAGGTGGGGCTGGAGTAACTTTTAAACTAAGATAGGAAGCCATATTTTTTATTGCTTTTAAATTGCCACTGTAAATTACGGTAGAGAATACAAAAACAAATTACGATTAAGACACTTTCTTTTTGTTTTCAATCAATCAATCCTCTAATAATGAACAAGATGTTAGAGTTCATTAAGGTGCACTGCTCCCACCCTTTGCTTTTAATTAGCTACGCCATTGGTAATCGGAAGCGCCCCCGAATTTGTCGATTACACTGATTTACTGGTTCATTTACCTGCCGTTATCCTTCATGTCTCAATTAAAAATAATTTAATTAAGCATATTAAAAAATTTAATATTAGTTCATTTAATAGGGGAAAACTTTTTTTCGTTTAAATTTTATTAATATACAGGGTGTTTCTTTTAAACTGAGACGATCAAATATCTCGAAAAATTGCCACTCTACGGAAAAAATGTCCATAATCAAAATTTAATCATACCGCGGGGGAAATACATTAGTGCAAAAAAAATAGTCCCCCACCCACGGCTTTGTAGGTGGGGCGGGAGTAACTTTTAAACTAAGATAGGAAGCCATATTTTTTATTGCATATTTTTATTGACTAAAAGTACGTATGATTTGAATGAAATATTTTGTTCGGTTCATGATAGATGTCGTTGTAATCGACGAAATTCAATTTTTTCAATTTCTCCTTATGAAAAACTTTTAGGGAGAAGGAAACAACGACAAAAACCTTCAATAAAATGTGAAAAAAGAGCGCGGTTAATTAAGCATTAGCTTTAATATTTTATTTTGGCAGATTTGTATGGGTTTTAGCACAAACTCCCCAAACAGGACACGCATATAAAGCGATAGATAGATTTTACTATCATAGCTTAGATCAGATTTTCTATTAATAAGGGGATAAAGAAGTGTAATTGCCAAGTTCATTTTACTTACAATATTTGAACATGATCGCTAAACGTCAGGCGTGTGTTAAGGTATACGCCTAGATATCTGACTGAGCTAGACCAGCTAATGTCTTCACCATCCATAACTAAATTTGTCTGGGGAATGTAGCAATAGTTTCTTGTTTTAGTGAAAAAGACAGCCTGCGATTTCTCAGCATTAATTTTATCTTATTCAACAATTTTTTTTAAAGAATCTTGCATGCGTCGGCGAAGAAAGCCAATTTACATCCCTCAACTTGAGGGAAATCAGAGATGTAGATTATATAAAGGAGAGGTCCGAACACTGAAACTTGAGGAACACCCGAAGGTATTAACACAGAGTCTGATATGTCTTGGTTTATCTGAATACAGAAAGATCGTACGCATAAAAATGATTGAACAAGTTTCACTAAATATTTAGGAAATGATTCAACATTTTCCAAATTAATCCATCATGCCAAACGGTAACAAAGGCTTTCTCAACTAATTAAACCATGGCCGACGAACGTCTTAAGTCAAATTGGTGATGCACGTAGTTTGCTATCTTTTTAACTTGGTGAGTTGTGCTGTGATGGGCTCTAAAACCGAATTGCTCGTCAGGAATAATTCCGACCTCATTGACATAATCCCAAAGTTTGTCTTTCAAATTTTTTTTTAAAAAATTTTGCTTATAGGGTCGTTTTTTCGTAACTTATACACGTTAACTCATACAAATTGAAAACCTGCACGTTAACATGTATAATTTTAGAAGTTGAGAATAACCCCGATAAAAGTGCTACCAAGTTTGACTTTTTTGTACGAAAAATATAAAATGTATGTCATTGCATTTCATATATTTCCACGACGTTTTGAAAATTATGATGTAAATATAAGGGGTAGTTACATTTTGTAACAAAATATTTGAAAAGTTGTATAAATCATTATTGATTTTTTCTTCTTCCACCAACATCTGTTTTTTAGTACAATAATTCATTGCTACTAATGGCCAGTTTTTCAGTCAGTGGTGATCTTCGTTTCTTAGTTACATTGTGGTTAAACATCGAATTGTGTTTTTTAGTCATTGTTTATCTATGATTTAACCACCCAATGTTGGTCAAATTACTGAGTGTCAAAGGGAGAAATGAAGATTGTATAAAATACATGTTCCAGATTTGCGTATTTGTACACATACGTTGAGTCTTGATCCTTAAATTGTTGCGCCTATATAGTTTTTTTTACACATTTTTGTTAAAATGACTTCGATTTTATGCATCTATTTCTTATTGTACATAATTCCTTTTTGTTTGTTCCCCGTTGTTGTTTTGGTATTTATCCCAAAACATGCGTTTTTTCCAATACGAATACAAGGGTTGCCATATTAGTTGACAAAATGGCGACTTACATTAACTCACCACTGAAAAACAAAATGCAAAGTCAACCTCTAATTAACTTAGAATTAAGATTAAGTAATCCCATAGTTAACTACCCACTTAAAAACTGGCCATAACCAAATGAGAGAATGCTGCGGCAATGTGAATGCAGCATAACCACCTCATGTTACATTTAATTTTTTAGAATTTTGTTTTGTGTTTGACTTTTCAATTAACGAATTGACAAATACAAAGGAAGAATTATTGGATGAAGCGAAGTTGATTATACTCAACGTCTATGCGTTATTTTCGTAACAGTTGATGTTAACTTATATATGTATGTTAAGAAAAAAACGCCCCTTATGTTGCCCAGCAGACTAATAGGTCTATAACTGCTGACTAAATGTGACGGTTTGCCAGGCTTAGGAACCGGTATAACTCTAGCTTTCCGCCAAACTAAAGGGAAATTATTGACATTTTATACAGAAGCTAAAAATTGTAGTCATATAAGTTATAGCGACGTTAGATAAATTTTGTAGATATAAAGTCTTAATTTTATCTAATCCGCTAGATTAGATTTATTAGTATTCAGTTGTTTAAGTATCGATTTAACAACATCTACTGGAATTTGGGCCTCATGATTTGTTGTTGGAAAATTTGTTCTGTGTTTATACATCGAATATTATTTGAAGTGTGATGATTTGAAAGAAATTGATCAGCAAACAAAGCAGCTTTAGAAGAATCTACAGCTACAGTGCTGCCTGAATCAATCATGGCCGGAAAACTGGGTACCGTTTTTCTTAAAACTTTTGAAATGTTCCAAAAAGGTTTAGAACGAATATCCAGATTTTTAAGTTTCTTGTTCCAACTCTTATTTCGGAAACTCCATATTTCATTTTTAACCAGTTTAACATACATCTTTGTATAAAACTAAATCATTTCTATGGCGGTATCTGTTCCACTGCTGCCTGAAGTAGTTCCTTGTTTTAATATAATTAATAATATGAGTAGGCAATTTTGTAAAATTTCCTTTAAATGGCTTCTTTGGAGTACTTACATCTATTGCAGAGAGAATAATATTGTTAAATTTATGAATATAGGCATCGATGTCGTTTGGACTGCAACGACGAGAATGGTAATCTGGTGACTGAGAAGAAGAAGTGTGTGCTCAAAATGTGGAGAGACCACTTTTCAGCACTACTCCACTCAGATTCTTCCACTGAAGATCAGGAGGTAATGATAGTGGAAGATAGTATAGATTGTACCCCCCCCCCCCCCCCACCCCATCCAAGACGAGATTAGAACAGCGATCTCCCGCCTGAAGAATAATAAAGCCGCTGGTGCGGATGGCCTACCCGCTGAACTTGTTAAGGCAGGTGGCGACGGACATGCATCGACTTGTATGCGGTATATGGCTGGGGGAATCTATGCCCGACGATTGGAGTCTCAGTGTATTATGTCCTGTATTCAAAAAGGGTGATCCGTGTGTCTGTTCCAACTATCGCGGTATCAGTCTTTTACCCATCGCGTATAAGGTCTTGTCGAGCGTATTATGTGAAAGACTAAAGCCATTTATTGAAAACCTGATTAGACCTTATTAGTGTGGTTTTAGACCAGGCAAGTCCACAACTGCCCAAATATTCACGCTACGCCAAATCCTGGAAAAGACCCACGAAAAGCAAATCGATACATACCACCTTTTTGTCGATTACAAACATGCTTTCGATAGCCCCATACGGGGAAAACTGTACGAAGCTATGTCTGAACTTGGTATTCCGGCAAAACTGATTCGCCTCTGTAGAATGACGCTGACCAACACCAAATCAGCATTGAAAGTGGGGAAAGACCTCACTGAACCATTCTGTACCAAGCGAGGACTTAGACATGGCGACACACTTTCGTGCAATCTCTTCAACATCTTAATGGAGATAATAATAGATCATTAACACGAAAAGCCATATGTTGCTGGCGTATGCTGACGACATAGACATCATTGGGCGAAATTTGCGAGAGGTTACTGCAGTATTTTCAAGAATCGAAAAGGAATCAGCGAAGGTGGATCTTGCTGTTAATGAGGGCAAGACAAAATTGATGGTGTCAACGACTAGAGAAACCTCTCGACTTGGTCCGCACTTGAACGTTGACAACCGATTTAATTTTGAAGTGGTAGATGAATTTGTCTACCTTGGATCCCCCGTGAACAAGGAAAACAACGTCAGCCTGGAGATAGTTGGGAGAATTGTGCTTGCAAATAGATGTCATTTTGGGTTCAGCAAGCAGTTTAGGAACAAAGCCCTCTCTCGACGGACAAAAGTCCAGCTATATCAGACTCTCATTTTACCTGTCTTTACATATGGCTCTGAAACTTGGGTCATATCGCAAGCGGATGAAAAACACCTGGGAGTTTTCGAGAGAAAAATTCTCCGAAAAATATATGGTCCTGTTAGGGAAAACGGCGAGTACCGACGTCGCTGGAACGCAGATCTATATAATCTCTATTCTGACGTGGACATAGCTAGACGAATCAAAGTGGGCCAATTGCGTTGGCTAGGCCATGTTATCAGAATGGATGAAGATGAGCCAGCGCGGAAGATTTTTGATAACGTACCCGATGGAAGCAGGAAAAGATGACCAAGACTCCGCTGGAAAGACCAGGCAGAAGAATCCCTCCGTATCCTTGGTGTTACCAACTGGCGAGAAAAGACGAAGGATAGAGCCAATTGGAAGAATATATTGAAATTTGTTTAATTTGTTTGTTTAATTAATATGTGTAAGACGTCTGACCTCATGAGGTTGTAATATAGCCAATAAAAGTAAAAGTAAGTCGTTTGTACTAGTATTGCTACTAGCATTCACTGGATTTTGTGAAGGAGCAGTTCTTATATGTGAGCTGTATCTTCTCCAGTTTGTTCTTCGAAAATCATATTGGAGATTTTCGAATCTAGCCAAAGCTGAAACATAAAGCGAGAAATGTACAGGTACACTTCAGGAAAATTTATAAAGTGTGGTACAGTGGTCAATATCAAATCAATTGTCGATGGTCTAGAACGTGCAGCACTAGGACTGTAAGTTGGGTTATTTGGAAAGCGAATAGTAAACGGATAAGAAAGAGTTAAATCTGAAAGAACATTTTCCCAAGAATTTGTGTTGTACTTTTAATGTTTAATTCAGTTTTATTGATTATTAAATATTACATGAATGATAATAAAGTATAGGCCTATTCGGAAATGCAACAACTGTTGCAGATGCTTGTTGGTTGCGCATTTTGTTTGCAATTACGGTCTCAAAACACCTGCAAAGCTGTCGGATGTTGCATTTACGAACGTGCTGCGCATCAGTTGCAGAGCAGTGATGCATTTCCGAAAAGGCCCTATGTTTTGGTGTTTTAAATGGGAAGAGAGATCTTTACTTTGGGGAAGCCTCTAGTGGGCAGTAGAATGTTTAGTTTTTTCGTCACGATTGTTTTGTATGTAGTTGCTACAACTTAAGTTAGTGTGAAGTATATAGTTCTGTAAATATTATTAAATGTAGGAAAATACGTAATGATTTAAGTTATCTTTAAGAGACTTTGTTAAATGAATTTTAGGAACCTAATAAATGAAGATGAAGATGAAGGGAGATCTTTACTTAAAAAATAAATAAATGGTTTCCCATTACATCCCATGAAGGGACTGGGGAGAACTTCTCACAATCACTGACCTGTGCGCTTTCCAGTTTTCACTCACTGATTGGGACCTACAGTTTTACACCGATTCCGAACGGTAATTTGAGAAGCTTTTTCATGGCTAGATACTCGATAGTGTCGCCGTCACTATGCGAGGTGGCCGCCGCCGAAAGAAAATTTGAAGGTGGTCAGAGCCGGGTTCGAACCCAGGATCTCATGCACAAGAGCCGCGCACACTATCCATTGCACCACCGACAGTACTTATTGAGTGATAATGAACGACTAAACTATTGTGCTCATGTTTGGTCTTAACAGAGTTGCCAAAACAAGAATAAGAATGAGTATTGTCAACTAACATAAACGTTTGTATTAAATAAATTCTACATTTTGAATACTTCCCCTCAAACTTTATGTTGCAAATATACACATATACATATTCAACTCATACCCAATTCTTTAATACAATGGAAATGTTTAGCTCTTGGTAAGCCTTTAGTCAATACGTCGGCGGGCATTTCTTCAGTCGGGATGTACTTAACCACTATGTCCCCTTTTTCAACAAGCTCACGTATGAAATGATGGCGAATGTCGACGTGTTTCGTCCTATTATGGAATACGGGATTTCTAGCCAATTCACCAGCACCTTGGTTATCGTTGAGTATGGTTATTGATTCACTGCTGCATTATTATTAATGGGATTTGCGATTTTGGTTTCGACCGACAGTCCTTCGCCTTATGACCGATATTTCCACAACTATGACACGCATATTTAAAACGTCCATTTTCGTTTCGATTTACTTTTGCGTTTTGTCGCCATTTTCCATTGTCCTTACGGATAAACATCCCATCGCCTCCGACTCCGCTATTATTTCGTTTTCGGGCCTCAAACTCGTCGATCATTTTCAATATTAGTGACTCCGGATCGGGTTCTATGGCAACTCGAAACTGTTCGTACTCGTCTGGAATGCTGTATAGAACAATATTGTTACCAAGTCATCAACTATCTGCATATCCATTTCACGAATTTTATCCAGAATATTAAAAAACTTGCACATGATCATGCATGTCTCCGCCGTTCTGCATTTTCAGCAGTATTAATGATATTAATGATTTGATTGGTAAATGCCGCTCAACTTGTCCCACAGCTCTTTAGATGTCACACAACTTTTAATTTGTTTTAATTCCGTAGTAGCAATCAATAAAATTAAGTCTGCCTTCGCTTTGGAATCATTCTGTTCCCATTCGGAAATTTTCGCCGCATCCATTGGCTTGACGCACTGTCGTGAACTCCTAACACTTTTTGGTTCGCTTTTACCAGGGTTGCCAAGTTGCGCACATCTTCTGGTCGTCTAATTTACAACCCCAGTCCATATGTTTACTATTCAAATCTCCACAAATAATATAATTTCCTCCTACATTTAGAAGCTTTTTAAGATCACTTTTATATGCGGACAGCATTGAACTTCTGAACTTTCAAACTCTGTTTCATTTATAGATAGCTCCCTGACTACGTTCTCAATTACCTAGTATCGACACTATTTAGCTGGCGAGATTTTAAAAAATTTTTTAATTGCAAGAGCAACACCTCTACGACCCTAGTGATCAACCCGAAAACGTTTGTATAAAGGATGAGCGAATTTGTCGTTTAGTTCTAACTATGTCTCTGTTACCATACAAATATCAATCTTTTTTCGATTAACGTAATCGAAAAATTCAGATATTTTTCCTCGAATGCTCCTGGCATTCTATAACATAAGCTTAATTTGTGTGTCCATAGCAGGGATGCTCACTTCATAGCACAATAGTGCAGAGAGAACTCACATATATTCTTATGCTCTTTCATTTCACACTCAGCTTCACACTCAAAAATCATGGTCGTTCAACGCCATGCTGATGGTCTTTCATTTAGTCGTCAACGCACGAGCGATGAGTGCACATGTGTAGCCGCTTGTTTTTCTTTGTTGTTGTATGAATAAAACGAAAACAATATTTTATGATAGCAAATGCTTTTGGTAATTTTGACTGCTTACTATGTTATCAAACCTTTAAGTCAATTCGCTCTTATGTATTAAAAAAGCATTTCGATTGTTTTCATAGTGAGCTGCATAAATTTAATAATACAGAGAGAGAAGACCTCTATAATAAGTATAAAACCCTTTATTTAGAAAAAATTAAAGGATGGATGTTTGACGTTGAAAACTATGAACCGAAAACTTATGATAAGAAATTTAAAAATGAGATATCAAGCCTCGTAAGCCTTGATATTATTAGACATGGGAGACCATTTTCTGATGGGAAGTTTATTAAAGAAATGTTGATAAAAATTTTGCAAAAGTTTAATTTGAATTTTTCTGGCATGCAAACTATCCCCTTGTCCCGTAGTAGTGTATCTCGGCGTAGCATTTCATTAGGAGCATCTGTAGAATGTGCAATAAAAGAAAAATTAAAAAATTGTGAATTTTTTTCTATTGCCTTAGATGAAAGCACAGACATCAACGACCTCAGCCAACTTGTTGTTTGCATACGATGTGTTGATGCAAACTATGATGATTTCGAAACGATGTTTACTCTTGAAACCTTCTATGGCAGCGTTACAGGGAAATTATTATTTGGTGTCGTAAGTGACAAACTTTTTTCTGTTGCTGACCCTAGAAAATTTGCAGGCGTTTGTACGGATGGAGCAAATGTCATGACCGGAAGACATGAAGGTTTCGTGGGTCAAATTAAAAAACATGGTTTTGATGTCAAAAATTTTCACTGTATCATACACCAAACAGCTCTTGCGTCGAAATTTATGTCTGAGTGTCCTGCCATGAAAACAGCAGAGAAAGTAATAAACAAAATACGTGGGGGCCACCAAAATTTGTCAAATATCTAAAAACTAAAAATGCTTCTTCCCAGGATCTAATAATGTTCACGGAAGTTCGGTGGCTTAGCCGTGGCTCTTGCTTAAACCGGTTATTTGACCTTAGGGAAGAAGTGGCAGAGTTCTTAGAGTTGGAAGATATGGAAGAATGTCACTCATTTAAAGATTTGCAGTTTATTTTAGATTTAGCGTTTTTGGCAGACACAACTGCCTATTTAAATGATTTTATTTGCGCTCTTCAAGGAAAGGATCAAAGCTTTTACGATTTATTTCAAATTCTACTTACTTTTAAAGCAAAGTTATTTCTTCTTTTATCCGAAATTCAATCAAAGGTTTTTTCCAATTTTCCTAAAACTTCAATTATACTTCAAAATACAAATAATATTACAAAATATGAACATTTGGTATTTTTATTTGAAACACTTTTTAACAACTTCCAAGATAGATTTGAAGACTTTGAGAGGATGCAAACTCATCTTGATCTTTTTCAAAGTCCATTTACTTGCAACATAATGAACTACGATTTTAAAATCCAATCAGAACTAATAATTCTTCGAAGCGAAGTAAAAGCTCCTGAAAAAAATGAGATCGTAGAGTTCTGGAAAAAGTTGGATATGGATTTTCCGGAACTGAAAAAAAAATCGTTGAAGTTCTTGTCATACTTTCCTTCAACGTATACTTGCGAACAAATATTTTCAGATATGAAGTACATTTGCTCTAAGCAAAGGAATAGAATGCATTCTATACAATTAAAGAATATTTTGTTAATAAGAAATTGTCACAAAAGTATCAACTTAGAATCGTTTATATAAGATTCATAATTTCGTTCTTTATTTTCGTGAAAATTTTAAAAAGGTTTTGATTTAAATTAATGAATTATATTATTAAGTTGTTTTCTTGTTTTGTTTTAGGCAAATAATGTTTATGCGCAATACAACATAAATGCCTTTTATCATCTTTAACCTTTAAAGAGTTTATAATGATAATATAAAGTATAATAACATAAAACATAATATAATATAATGCAATATAATATAATATAATATAACATAAAATAAAATAATATAGTATAATATAATATAATATAATATATAATAATATATTATATGTATAACATATTATATGTATAATAATATAATATATAATAATATAGTATAATATATGTATAATAATATAATATATAATAATATAATATAATATAATATATAACATACATATGTACATATATATCATATTAACATCTTTAAAATATGTAAAAATTGGATGGTGGAAAACATGGGTTCAATTATACGAGGTAGAGGCAATATTAAACAACGTCCAACAAAAGAACAACGCATTCCGTTTTTGTGGCAAACTAGTTGTGTTAAATTCAATACAAATATATACCAACGATAAAAGTCAATAAAAAAGTGCAAAATACATTAAAATTTTTCAGTTCTACACCAAAACAACATGAAAAAGTTAAGTGAACATATTTTGTAACACCACCTGGTGTAAGTTAATTTTAAATTTAATTTCCCTCATTTCCACAAACCTACGACGACGAGTGTGAAATGAAACGTCAGATGAGAGAATAAATATGTCTATACTGCTAATTGCAGTCATGGTTGAAAGACAAGGTTGTATCGTTAGAACAGCTAATTTGATTTTTTCATTTGACGCACTTGGGAAATGTCAAATTTGTTTACATTTGTTGGTTATAAGTTGTTTACAGACGCGGAATTAAACAACAGACGCGAATACGAGTTAGAGTTCACACCGGAAAAAACCAATTCAACTGCAGCATTAAACAATTTCAATTATTAATTTCAATCTTCATTAATTTGGCAAATATTTCTTTCCAATTATATCACAACTGATTCAAAAATGCAAATTTTGTTTACATTTTTATCAGCTGAGTTTGACAGAAGCCAAGTGCGATTTTGCACATGATTACACACATATTTACTGCTACTACCGTGATTAGTGTGCCCTGATTGCAGTGTTACGAGCTTTGCCGTTTGTTTTGTTTTATGTTTGTCTTTTTCGTACTTTCTATGACGTTTGATTTGTTCCTTTTTCGAATTACACACCAATTTGTAGTTCATATGAAATTTTTTATTTTCTACATACATATCGTCACATAAAATTCAAAATAACGTAACATCACTTGCCATAAGTTTACAGGAGAAGCAAAAAACGATATAAAATTGGAAATAATTGAGATATTGGAACAAAATTTTCAAATCCGGATTAACATGAAACTAAAAAATATATTTTGGATAAAATAAATTTGTTTTTGAATTGTTCTTGTTTTCTGAAACAAAATAACGTATCATCAATCTAAATCTGTATGAAAAAATAACAATTAAAATATAAACATGTGTTTTATTTTATATAAAACCAGTTGTAGTCTTTTTTATATTTTCTGTGTAATTACTAATAAGTACATACTTGTTTCAACTAAAATTGGTACTTCATTAAAATTAAAGACAACAACTTCCTTCTGATAAGCCTTCATATCTTTTACCATTCATTCGATTTTTTTTATTTTCTTCTCTTTAGTTAATTTTTTTAGAATCTTCCATGTTTTCATTATAACTATTTTTGATTAAAGAACATATTTTATTATTTTTGCAACACTTTCTTTTTCTTTTCACTTTTGTTAAAAAATATACACCACTGAACTGAAACCACATATAATAAATGTAAAAAACACATCTCAGAGAAACACAAATATTTATTTTCATTAAATTTTGTGTGCATCTACATTTTATTCGTTGCAGAACTTGAAAGAACAAAATCGGCCACAAAAACCAACATTTCTGTGACCGCTTCCCATTGAATTAGTCCATAGTAACTTGCAGTTACGTCCCACAGAGGGTGACGGTCTTACTTGTTGGGGAAAAATATAAAAAAAAATCTTATTCACGAAATTTATTTAAAAAAAAGGAAAATAATTCATTACTAGTTACTTTCAAGTGCGCAGAAGAAGAAATTGATATTTAAAAAAAGATATGAAATATATTGAGTTGTTGCCGTATGAAAATTGTGATCACTTTTTTTTTTTAAATTATTCTAACTTTGGTCTGAGTTGAGGAATTGCAAATTTGTTTTTTGAATTATGTACTTGCTAAAAGATCGCAAATTGTAAATGCATAATTTTTAGCCATACACACACGACTGTTTTCGTTTTCCATACATGAGTGTTTACACCAACTCGCGTAGGATGGGATGAAAAAATTCACGTACAGTCGATGTATGTGAAAGCAAGGAAAAAATTAACGACACACATTCACGAGTGTATTCTGCAACGAATGAATCGCAGATGCATACACACAAAGTTGAATGAAAATAACATTTATGGCCAGTTTTTCAGTCAGTGGTGATCTTCGTTTCTTAGTTAAATTCTGGTTAAACATCGAATTGTGTTTTTTAGTCATTGTTTAACTATGATTTAACCACCCAATGTTGGTTGGTTAACTTCTAGTCAGAACCATATTATTTTGACAATCAAATTACCGACTGTCAAAGTGAGAAATGAAGATTGTATTTCAGAGTTGCGTATTTGTACACATACGTTGAGTCTAGATCGTTAAATTGTTGCGCCTATATAGTTTTTTACACATTTTTGTTAAAATGACTTCGATTTTATGCATCTATTTCTTATTGTACATAATTCCTTTTTGTTTGTTCCCCTTTGTTGTTTTGGTATTTATCCCAAAACATGCGTTTTTTCCAATACGAATACAAGGGTTGCCATATTAGTTGACAAAATGGCGACTTACATTAACTCACCACTGAAAAACAAAATGCAAAGTCAACCTCTAATTAACTTAGAATTAAGATTAAGTAATCCCATAGTTAACTACCCACTTAAAAACTGGCCATAACCAAATGAGAGAATGCTGCGGCAATGTGAATGCAGCATAACCACCTCATGTTACATTTAATTTTTTAGAATTTTGTTTTGTGTTTGACTTTTCAATTAACGAATTGACAAATACAAAGGAAGAATTATTGGATGAAGCGAAGTTGATTATACTCAACGTCTATGCGTTATTTTCGTAACAGTTGATGTTAACTTATATATGTATGTTACGAAAAAAACGCCCCTTATGTTGCCCAGCAGACTAATAGGTCTATAACTGCTGACTAAATGTGACGGTTTGCCAGGCTTAGGAACCGGTATAACTCTAGCTTTCCGCCAAACTAAAGGGAAATTATTGAAATTTTATACAGAAGCTAAAAATTGTAGTCATATAAGTTATAGCGACGTTAGATAAATTTTGTAGATATAAAGTCTTAATTTTATCTAATCCGCTAGATTAGATTTATTAGTATTCAGTTGTTTGAGTATCGATTTAACAACATCTACTGGAATTTGGGCCTCATGATTTGTTGTTGGAAAATTTGAATTATTAAACTCGGTTACAATGTTGAACACCTTTGTTCTGTGTTTATACATCGAATATTATTTGAAGTGTGATGATTTGAAAGAAATTGATCAGCAAACAAAGCAGTTTTAGAAGAATCTACAGCCACAGTGCTGCCTGAATCAATCATGGCCGGAAAACTGGGTACCGTTTTTCTTAAAACTTTTGAAATGTTCCAAAAAGGTTTAGAACGAATATCCAGATTTTTAAGTTTCTTGTTCCAACTCTTATTTCGGAAACTCCATATTTCATTTTTAACCAGTTTAACATACATCTTTGTATAAAACTAAATCATTTCTATGGCGGTATCTGTTCCACTGCTGCCTGAAGTAGTTCCTTGTTTTAATATAATTAATAATATGAGTAGGCAATTTTGTAAAATTTCCTTTAAATGGCTTCTTTGGAGTACTTACATCTATTGCAGAGAGAATAATATTGTTAAATTTATGAATATAGGCATCGATGTCGTTTGGACTGCAACGACGAGAATGGTAATCTGGTGACTGAGAAGAAGAAGTGTGTGCTCAAAATGTGGAGACACCACTTTTCAGCACTACTCCACTCAGATTCTTCCACTGAAGATCAGGAGGTAATGATAGTGGAAGATAGTATAGATTGTACCCCCCCACACCCCATCCAAGACGAGATTAGAACAGCGATCTCCCGCCTGAAGAATAATAAAGCCGCTGGTGCGGATGGCCTACCCGCTGAACTTGTTAAGGCAGGTGGCGACGGACATGCATCGACTTGTATGCGGTATATGGCTGGGGGAATCTATGCCCGACGATTGGAGTCTCAATGTATTATGTCCTGTATTCAAAAAGGGTGATCCGTGTGTCTGTTCCAACTATCGCGGTATCAGTCTTTTACCCATCGCGTATAAGGTCTTGTCGAGCGTATTATGTGAAAGACTAAAGCCATTTATTGAAAACCTGATTAGACCTTATTAGTGTGGTTTTAGACCAGGCAAGTCCACAACTGCCCAAATATTCACGCTACGCCAAATCCTGGAAAAGACCCACGAAAAGCAAATCGATACATACCACCTTTTTGTCGATTACAAAGCTGCTTTCAATAGCCCCATACGGGGAAAACTGTACGAAGCGATGTCTGAACTTGGTATTCCGGCAAAACTGACGCTGACCAACACCAAATCAGCAGTGAAGGTGGGGAAAGACCTCACTGAACCATTCTGTACCAAGCGAGGACTTAGACAAGGCGACACACTTTCGTGCAATCTCTTCAACATCTTAATGGAGATAATAATAGATCATTAACACGAAAAGCCATATGTTGCTGGCTTATGCTGACGACATAGACATCATTGGGCAAAATTTGCGAGAGGTTACTGCAGTATTTTCAAGAATCGAAAAGGAATCAGCGAAGGTGGGTCTTGCTGTTAATGAGGGCAAGACAAAATTGATGGTGTCAACGACTAGAGAAACCTCTCGACTTGGTCCGCACTTGAACGTTGACAACCGATTTAATTTTGAAGTGGTAGATGAATTTGTCTACCTTGGATCCCCCGTGAACAAGGAAAACAACGTCAGCCTGGAGATTATTTGTCGCTAAATAGCCGTTTTCTTTTCAACTTAGCAAGCGATAATCGTTTGCTAGTAACCAAAACACGACTATTGTACCCTGTTGTACCTTGCATTTCCAAACGGCTTGAGATAACTTAAAAATTTTACAGTGTGTTCTTTATTGAAGTGTTCCCCATTTAGCGGTGTTTTCAGAAATATTCGATTCCCTCAAATAGCCGAGTTATTAACAAAAAGCTGGAAAATGTCAATGAAAAAATAAAAATTTTCGACTTCGAGAATATCTTAACATTAAAATATATTCCGGAATAACTAGCATATTTTTTGTTTGTCTTGCATAGTAGATTCTCAAAAGTAAAACAGCTTTGTAATCGGTCTATAAGTGTAGAAGTAGCAGGCTTTGAAAGTTCCAACGGCAGCAAAGTGGTAAAATTTGTCACCCTGTAGCACCAACTGTGTTGACCTCGAACTGCAATATTCTGAAAGCCTGACTTCTCTACAAATGTCTAGTACATTCCAACATGATCAGAACATTACTTTAAAAGTTGTGATATTACCGTGATTTTTCCAACCGGTCCCACTGTACATCGGTGAGTTGCAACGTTTCACAGAAAATAAAATATTCACCCTTATTATGGATGTCGTAGTCGAATTGTGACCACAGTCGTCGTAACCAGGGTTCGTCTTTCGTGGGTAATGGGTTATTATTACCGTGGGGAATGGGTACCGATCGTTTGGCTATAAATCGAGATGCCATATTGAATATAGCTATTGGTTAAAGCCTCTTAAAGAGGTACAATTTGTATTATTTTTCGATTGGACACACCGTTTCCGAGTTATACCCACTTTTTTATTTTAGCGATTTTCTTATTTTGACGATTTTTCGAAACAAAATTCTTCCATACGAATTGGACCACTTTATAAAAAACCCTTACGAACCGGCAAAAATTGGTTATTTTTTCGATTGGAACATAGAGTAATACTTAAGAGGTTCCATTACTCTTTACGTTGCCTCTTCATTTCATAGAGTTTTATTTGCTGCTGTATTTTACGAATTTTACACTTTCGTTGGACATAAAACAGACAGAAATCAAAGGGAACAAAACATAATTTAACTGACATTAGTATCAATAAACACTATTTAAAATTAATTCCCGTCTTCTTTGGTCTCTCAATCTCTATCATTTCCGTAGTCCTTTTCGATCAGCTGTGCCATAGAATCCCCCTGATTGGACGCTTCGTTTCCGAGTGAAAAACATGAGGGCCTTTTAGCGATTTTTTGTATGAAAAATTGTATTTTTAGCGATTAAAAAAAGAAAAAAAGTGATGCCATATTGAAGACACCGTTGGTTAAAGCCTTCTTTGGAGGTAAAATTTTTTGATTGGACGCACCGTTTTCGAGTTATAGCCACTTTTTATTTTAGTTATTTTCTTATTTTGGCGGTTTTTGGAAAAAAAATCTTCCATGCGAATTGGGCCACTTTGTGCAAAATCCTTAGAAACTCGCAAAAATTGGTTATTTTTTCGATTGGACGCTCCGTTTCCGAGATATAGAATATAGAAAGTTTTTGTAATCGCGGTCCTGTGTTTCTTTAGTAAATTTTACAAATAATACAAAAATGCTAAGTGTGGCTCATTTATCATCTTCTGATGAAGAACATGAAAGCCAGGGTAGAGAACTCATAAATTATCGGGTAGAATTATAGTGCCGGTATAATATATTTACCCTACGAATTTCAATGTAAGTTTATTGTGCATTCATCTGAGAATTAAAATGGAATTCTTCAGATTTATGACCAACTTTATATTGAACAATGGCGCTTTCCGGTACGTGGTAAGAACAATCTCACGTAAACTTTCAGAATCGGTGAGGTCAATGTGAGTGAGTAATACATTACGACTAGCAGCAACAATGCAAATCCTTGCTGAATGAAGTTATCAATGGGGTGCTGGGAATGTTTTCAATGTAGGCCATGGACAACCTAGACCTAGAAGTACGACCAGCAGTATTAAGCTTTCGTTTCTGATCGTTCCATTTTTCTCTCTCTGTGCTCTCTCCGTGTTTTTATTGTATCCCTTTGCCAATGGCTCGTTTTGCATCAATAAGTTGACAAGAGATTTAAATTGTTTGGGTGTAGTTTTTTTCATCCTTAAATATGTATTCAAATATTTTTTATTATATTATACAGGGTGATTCAGGAAGTTCCGGACAAATTTCTCCAGCGAATTCCTTGGAAATTAAGAAAAGTCCACTAGGATCATGTCCGAAAATGCAAGGGTGCGAAATGGCAGCGGGTTCAAAATTTTCGGATTGGTGGTCGGAGGGTAGTAGGGTAAAGTTGCTAACTTCTGAGCCACTGGTCGGATTTTTTTGTTTTTGGGCTTGTTGGAAAGGTCTTTAAGAGGCCTGGGAAAAAATGGAAAGAAAATTCACATAACCTCAATTTGCTCAGCCAGATGGCAGGTAACTTATGTTTTTTTTCTGTTGAAAGATAGCCATATCTCTTACCTTTCCAAAATGACCTAAACGAAGCCCAAAGGTCTTACCGTTATAAAGGTATGACAATTTTACTGGAATGCAAAAATGTTTGTTTTTGTTTTTGGAAGCGAAATAACAACACACATTTATTTGTTTTGGTAAATTAACACGTTTAAGATTTTATTTTGTTGAAATTTTTGGTTGAAGAATCAAACACATAAGGAAAAAAAAACATTTGATGTTAAAGGAAGTTTTCAATGTGGTTCCCATTTTCTAATAAACACAATTGCAGCGTTTAGTTCACTCATCTTTTCACGAATTTTCACCCCAGCTTCCTCAATGTGTGCAAGTAACTGCTCACGATTGTGGATCTGCACAGAATACACACAATCTTTCATGTAGCCCCACAAAAAGAAATCAAGTGGTGTGAGATCTGGAGATCGTGGCGGCCAGGCGATTGGTCCAGCTCGTCCAATCCAACATCGAGGGAAATTGGTGTTAAGCCAATCCCGTACAATAAGCCCGTAATGCGCTGGAGCACCATCTTGTTGGTAGAAAACATGATTTTGTATCGCAAGAGGTACTTCCTCTAGGATTTCTGGCATGACTTCTTGCAAAAAAGCCAAATAATTTTGCGTATTTAACCTGGGCGGAAGTACTTTTGGCCCAATCAAGGTGTTGTCGATGATGCCAGCCCAAACGTTGACGGCAAATCGGCGTTGAAATGCTGTTTCTTTCTTGTTGTGGGGATTGTCATGGGCCCATTCGTGCAAATTATGGAAATTAGTTATGCCGTCTCTCGTGAATTGCGCTTCGTCGGTCCACACAATCGAACGTAAAAACATAAATGCGTGTACATCACGTTGCAACATCTCACGGCAAAAGTTGACGCGTAGTGGCAAATCGGCCGCCAATAGTTCTTGAAATGGTGTGAAATGGAATGGATGTTTTTTTCTTTGTGAAGGACGCGCCATACTTTTGATTGTGCCACACCAACTTGGACCGCGATTCGTCTTTTGCTTGTCGTTGGGTTCTCGTCTATCGCATCCAAAATTAACTCTTCAACTGCAACGTCGTGTTGTTCATTTCCGGGACGCTCCATTTCGTTCGTAGACTCTTGTTGAATGACAAAATTCTATCAATGAATACCTATAAATACTACTTACTTTTTTAGGCACTGATGAATGGACTGGAAAATGGACTGGAAAATAAAATCTTAAACGTGTTAATTTACAAAAACAAATAAATGTGTGATGTTTTTTCGCTACCAAAAACAAAAACAAACATTTTTGCATTTCAGTAACTTTGGAACGGTAAGACCTCTGGGCTTCGTTTAGGTCATTTTGGAAAGGTAAGAGGTATGGTTATCTTTCAAACATAAAACACTCAAAAAACATAAGTTACATGCCATCTGGCTGAGCAAATTGAGGTTATGTGAATTTTTTTCCGAAAGCTCTGTATCTCGGTGATTTGGCCTCTTTTCTACTTTCTTTTTAAATGGTTCTGAAAAACCTCTCCAACAAGCCCAAAATTTTGAACCCGCTGCCATTTCGCACTCTTGCATTTACGGACATGGTCCTAGTGGACTTTTCGTCATGAAATGAGCCAAGGAATACGCTGGAGAAATTTGTCCGGAACTTCCTGAATCACCCTGTATATCTGATATAAAGCTAATAATTGAACTTTCATTTTGATATTATCCATTTTTTGTTTTCAAATTTTTACTCCTGGGCGAAAAGAGAACAAAATGTTTTGATCAACGATCAAACATAATTAAAAGTCTGAATTAATTTGGTAGGTTAATATTTGGTTGCTTGTTTAGTTGGGCATTTATACTATGACCTCTAGTGACCATATGATTTTGACAGGAAACAAAAATAAGAACAAACAAAGCTTTAACACTGGGTCTACAAGAGAGAGAACGCCGACAGAATAGCGGAACCATTTTGCTTTTGTTAATAATAATCTTAGACAAGGGGAACACGTATTTATTTTAATATTATAATATTTCATAATTGCCTGATAGTTGCGATGACATTTCTCATAACAACAGTCTCATAATATTTATTTTAATAACTAATACTAGCACTAATTTAGAGTCCACATGTAAGATAATACTCTCTGCGATTGAATTTGGACTGTCCTTGGAGGTGGAAAGTTTCTGATAGCCATTCACTTGGGAGTGGCCAGAAATGATTCCTTCATTGGGCAGTCCAAGCAGCTCAATACTTCCTGGGCAATAGCTTTATCGGAAACCTACCTAGATAAAGTGAGAAGGCGAAACGAATGAGCAACCTGATTGGTTATGCGATCATTGATGCGTCTCAGGATTATTAGGTGACCCTGTCACTGAAGCTCTTCGAACTAGTGGACATATTCTGTCCTTCGAAGGCGGATGAGCAACACCCCTGGTCAGCGGCGTATCAAAGTTGAAGAAACCAAAATCCAGTTTTGACTCACTGCATTCTGGTCAGCATCTGATCCAGAATGGGCGGCTGAAATATGATCGTCCTGGCAGTAGCTAAAATGCAAACTAGGGTAGGCTGGGTTTGCCTCCCGCCACCGCAATGAAAATACACATGGCAAGTAATCGAACGAACCCCCTAACTGCTGACGACCCTCGCAAACGTTATAAGGCCCACGATTTAAGGATATGGACCTGGAATGTGAGAACACTATACAGGACGGGTGCCACTTTCCAACTGGTGGATGTCCTTGAAAAATATAAAGCTGACATCAAAGCTATCCAGGAAATGCGAAGGACGGGATATGGTTGCTCCAGAAAGAAAAACTGAGATATTTTGTACAGCTGCCATGAGAAAAGCATGAATTCGGGAGCGGATGTATAGTTGGCAAGAGACTGCGACACCTAGTTTCAAGGTTCAACCCAGTGAGGGAACGCATAGCCACTATTCGCACCAAAGCGAAATATTTCACCATCTCGTTAATTTGTGTGCACGCGCCGACAGAGAAGTAAGACGATGAGGTCAAAGAATCATTTTATGAACGTCTGGAGGAAGTATACGAACGCTACCCTGACCACGACATTAAGATTATCCTAGGCGATTTTTATGTCAAATTGGGAAAGGAAAATATCTTTCGACCAACCAACGGCAATCACAGTCTACATGATACCACTTCCGATAATTGAATTAGACTGATGATTTTGCTACTGCAAAGAACATGGTAGTTAGTAGCACACGATTCCAGCATAAGAAAATATTTACATAAGACGACCTGGTTATTTCCTGGCTTTGCAGGATGAACAATGAACCCCGAAAATATTTCCAGAGGGTAAGAAGATCGAATGACGGGCCGAATAATGGTCTGCCCTCATGCAAAGACAAGAATGGGAATCTGGTGACCGGTAAGCAGTGTATTCTTAGAATATGTAAATCTGGAGACCACTTTCAGATTCTTCCACAGAAGATCAGGAGGTAATGATTGTGGAAGCCAGTGTAGATTGTACCCCCCCCCCCCCCAACCAATGCGAGATTAGAACACCAATCTCCCGGCTTAAGAATAATAAAAGCCGCTGGTGTGGATGGGCTACCCGCCGAGCTTTTTAAGGCCGGTGGCGAAGGACTGCTAGCCCACATGCATCAACTTATACGAAGTATATGGTTGGGGGAATGTATGCCCGACAATTGGAGTCTCAGTGTATTATGTACTGTATTCAAAAAGGGTGATCCGTGTGTATGTTCCAACTATCGCGGTATCAGTCTTTTATCCATCGCGTATAAAATCTTGTCGAGCGTATTATGTGAAAGACTAAAGCCAATTGTTGAAAATCTGATTGAACCTTATCAGTGTGGTTTTAGACCTGGCAAGTCCACGACTGACCAAATGTTCACGCTATGCCAAATCCTGGAAAAGACCCACGAAAAGTAAAACGATACATACCACCTTTTTGTCGATTACAAAGCTGGTTTCGATAGACCCATACGGGGAAAATTTCACGAAGCTATGTCTGAACTTGGGATTCCGGCAAAACTGATCCGCCTCTGTAGAATGACGCTGACCAAAACCAAATCAGCAGTGAAGGTGGGGAAGACCGCGCCGAACCATTCTCTACCAAGCGCGGATTGAGACAAGGCGACACACTTTCCTGCAATCTCTTCAACATCTTAATGGAGACAATAATGAGAAAAGCTGCAGTAAATATGAACAAGACCATCAACACGAAAAGCCATGTTGCGGGCGTATGCTGACGACGACATATACATCATCGGGCGACATTTGCGAGATGTTACTGCAGTATTTTCAAGAGTCGAAAAAGAATCAGCGAAGGTGGGTCTTGCTGTAAATGAGGGTAAGACAAAATTTATGGTGTCAATGACTAGACAAACCTCTCGACTTGGTTCGCACGTCAACCTTGACAACCGATTTGATTTTGTAGTGGTTGATGAACTTATCTACCTTGGATCTACCGTTGACAAGGACAACAACGTCAGCCGGGATATAAATAGGAGAATTGTGCTTGCAAATGTATGCTATTTTGGGCTCAGCAAGCAGTTTAGAAACAAAGCCCTCTCTCGTCGGTCAAAGGTCCAGCTATACCAGACTATCATTTTACCAGTCCTGAAATATGGCTTCGAAACTTGGGTCATATCGCAAGCGGATGAAAAACACCTCTGAGTATTCGGGAGGAAAATTCTTTGTAAAATATATGGTCGTGTAAAGAAAACACCGAGTTCCGACGTCGTAGGAACCAAGAGCTATATCATTTATATTCTGTCGTGGACATGTCTAGGCGAATCAAATTAGGCCAGTTGCGGTGGCTAGGCCATGTTATCAGAATGGATGAAGATGAGCCAGCGCGAAACGTTTTCGATAACGTACCCGATGGAAGCAGGAAAAGAGGCCGGCCGAGACTCCGATGGAAAGACCAGGCGGAAGAATCCCTCCGTATTCTTGGTGTTACTATCTGCCGTGAAAAAGCGAAGGATAGAACTAGTTGGAGAAATATTTTAAAAGTAGTTTAATTTGTTTGTTTAATTAATATATGCAAGACGTCTGACCTCATGAGGTTGTATAATAGTCAATAAAAGTAAAAAATTATATGAAAATCTTATATCTCATCCCACGTGTAGATCCTGTGTTTTTGCTATGTGTAATCATCATCCAAAGAGGTTGAATAAAAGTAGAGAAGAAAACTTACTCATGGAGGGAATGCCAATAAAGATAACGAGTGAAGCGCCACGTCGAAGCTTTTGCCATATCTTCGGCGATATCAACAGCAGTTGCTCTTGGGTTTTTGTTAACTTCGTTTACTCGATCAATAATTTGTGACATTCAACATTCTAGAGAAAGATCGTTGAGATCTGGAGATTGCGGAGGGTGATTCAGCTTTGATTGCAAATTATACAGCAGCCGTTCTTTAACCAAGCTAGAACTATGCTTGGGATCGTTGTCATACATGACAATATAATTTCGGGTTAATTGAAGTTTTTCAATACTTGGTACACAATTTGTTTTTAAAGTGTCAATATACATGCGCCGATCCATTGCCCCTTCTATGTATTTTATAAGTAATATATTAAAGTTAAAAAATATTGAAACATCAATATACAATATTGACATCGTATGTAGACTTTTTAACATGGTGTATTTTTATTGTTTCTATAATTTGTGGGAATATGAATGAATAAGGGTAGAGAAGGGGGAAAAGTGTGTAATTTGGCAACCCTAATAGAAGAGAAGAAAAAATTCGATGCGATTCACTCAAACGCATTTCTCTCTCGAGTCCTAACTCGATTATTTCATACTTTTACATACTTTATGTAATTTTATTTAAACACGGTTGCAATTTCTATAGTTAGATCCATCATAAAAAAACTGCTCGTGTTTTGAAATAGTCAACAGAGAAACGAGGCGCTTCACTCGTTTTCTTTGTAGGCATTCCACTCCGTGAGTAAATTTTCTTTTCTACCCTTTCACCCTCTTTGGAAAAAGTACTAAGTAGTAAAGTTCAAAAGGGTATACAAGTAGAGAAGAAAAAACCACAGCAATGTGGCAACCCTCGTAGAAGAGAACAAAAAAACGAGTGAAGCGCCTCATTTCTCTCTCTTACTCTCTTCGTTGATTTTTTCAATACACGAGCAGTTTTCTGATGATGTTACAGTATATAACTATAGAAATTCCAACCATGTTTATAGAAAATTACATAAAGTATGTAAAAAGTATAAAATAATAAATTTAAACGAAATTGTCGTAAATATCTCAATTTCGTAGTCAAAATGTATGCGAAATTGCGTGAACAAGGCATAAGGGCAAAATCGAAGTTTATGCCAACATGAAGCCGTTCAGCTGATCCACAGGTCTAAGGGCATCTTAAAACACTACAAAAATCAATAGCGATTTATATTTCCCGCTTATGAGTCCAAACATAATCAAACACGCTACAGACGACTATGTTTTTTTACTTTGGTTTCTTATGGCGGGGAAAAATCGTCACGAAAATCCGCTGAGGCTGACGACCCGCCACTAGAATATAATCTTTTCCAATTTCTTGGCGGCGTTCTCACGAAATGTCCCAATTGAGAGAATGAAGTCGACACATTTTCATGAAAATCGTAAGAGTAGCCAACACATGCATATACGGTGGTTCATGTGAATACAAAAGAAAATTAGAGAAAAGGATTCAAAATGATTTATTGATAAACACAATAAAAAAAAGTGAATAAAAAATTCGTTAACCCATTAAATCCAATTTAAATCCTCCTATACATCTATAATAATATTTTTCTAAACTTTCAAACAATTCTACAATAGAGCCGCAAATATATATAACTCAGAGAGAAAAAAATCAACTGAAGTCGCCAGACGATCGCTCTCCCATTTCGTTTAGACGCTGGAGATTTCTTTCGCCGTCATCGGAAGCGTGTCTGGATCTGTTTCGACTCTAAATTTCGTCTAAAGCAATGACAATGTTGCCACATGTTAAATTAAAAAAATGGCAACAAGGAGTGATTCGTTGTCATTTCTAGGGAATGAAACTGTTACCAAGCCTGAGAAACTGAAAAAAAACACACCACCGCACACACACAATAATTCTTCGCTTGCTCTCGCGTGATGTCATGTTAACGATTTTAATTGACGTCATCCTAACGATTTTAAGTGACGTCATCCTAACGCATTCACCAGTTTACTACCAAGTCAAATTTTGTACAGCGTCCGTAAAGAAGTTTTACTTCAAAAATTAAGTTGCAAAATTTGTTACGATTACTTACATAGGCCGTCGGTGATGCAATGATTAGTGTGCGCGCCTCTTGTACAGGAGATCCTGGGTTCGATCCCTGCTCCGACCACCATAAAATTTCCTTCGACGACGGCCACCTCGCTTAGTGACGGCGACACTATCGAGTACTTAGCCATGGAAAAGATTCTCAAAATACCGTTCGGAACCGGTGTAAAACTGTAGGTCCCAATCAGTGAGTATAAAACTAAAAAGCGCACAGCTCAGTGGTTGTGAGAAGCTCTCCCCAATTCCTTCATGGGATGTAATGGGAAACCATTTACTATTTTTACTTACATAGGCAATGGACAAATATATTTTTATACCTCTAAATTTGAGGGAACCATTTTCATTGTCGTTCGAAAATTAAATTGCAATTACAGCCAATATCTCGATTTCGAACGGAAGCTTTCGTTCGTATTCTAGTTGAATGTGTGCCACAGTTTTATCATTTCAAGTCGAATGAAAACAAAAAATTGTTCGAAACTTTTCAGTACAAATGTTGGTTTCTCTATTTCGAATTTGGGAACAAACATAGATCCAGGCGAATTTCGACTTAGAGAAATCCAATTTGAGTCGAAAGCGAATGACTGACTTTCGTTCGGGAAACAGGCCATTTATGTTTCACAACAACGCGCGGTAAATGTTGGATTTGTTGGTACAAGTGATAGTAATGTGGTACAATTGTACCATTTTTGGTACAATTAAAACTTGTGGAACATTGGCCCAATCAAGCTAGAAATATAAAAAAAAAAAACATTTTATACTTTTACACCAGAACCTATTTTAAACGGCGAAACTAAAAACACAACAGAGTCAATTATTCCGTAATTTTCCAATCTAAGTATAAATATCCTAGATATTAATAACGAAAATCAGCTGGTCTTAAATGGTAGAATTAAATAGTAAAATTTTATATTTTTTTGGAAAGAGTATTGCAGAAACAATTAGCCCATTTTTTGTATATATTTTTTTAATTGTGGGAATGATAGTCATTACATAATAAAATAAAATAAATGGTTTCCCGTTACATCCCAAGAAGGGATTAGGGAGAGCTTCTCCCAAACCAATGAGCTGTGCGCGTTCTAGTTTTACACTCACTAATTGGGACCTACAATTTAACACCGGTTCCGAACGGTATTTTGAGAAGCCTTTTCTTGGCTAAGTACTCGATAGTATCGCCGTAACTAAGCGAGGTGAAATAAATTTAAAATGGTCAGAGCAGGGATCGAATCCACCTTCTCATGCACATGAGCAACACACCGCCGACGGCCAATGTCATTACAAACTCTTCACCATCTCTTGAATGACGTTTACAGTTAAAAGTGTTGTCTAGGGTACAAATGCAGCTTACCCACATATCTCAGTTCTTTTTCACCAATGATAGAACTGTCACTCTGGGTCCAAAAATTATAAAGAACAAAATGTACAAAATATTTTAATAAAAATTGCAGTGGTGACAATATTAACTATTTTCTATTCTTTCCCTGATTTCTGGCAAACTAAGGCAAATCGGCATGTTTAATATTTTAATATTAGATATCTCGAAAACTAGGTGAAGTTTGGTTTTTTTATTATCTGCTTTTATACTAATTTATTCTTTGGGAAACCCAGCAGGACAATAATTTTGACAATAAATTGGATACTTTTGGCACAATTTCTTGAAAATTTTGGTACAATTTAAAAATATTGTAATCCAGTCACTGGTTGGCACTGGTAAAAAACGCGTTGCCGTATCGAATTATTTTTCACACATTACAGCAAATGCCACTTTTAAGTGTGGATCGTTATTTTACTGTCATAACCACCGTATTCAGTTCTTGCAAAATTTTCGTAAGAAATTTTGTCATTTATTTCTAAACGGAAATTTTTCTTGCGGAGAGTTACCACATATCTTTGATTTACCTTGTAAATATTTCATTTATAATTCCTCTACGCGCTCCATTTTATTTTTAACGCATGTCGTGTTGCTTTTAGTTGTTAGAAATATCGAAATGTCAAAATTCCGGTCACAAATAATTATCCCTGTATTTGATTTTGCCTACGAAAATTTCGCAAAAAGCTGAATACCAATCAAATGAAAAGAGGGCGAAATTTTCGTTATTTTTTATCACGTACTTCTTATGGCAACGAAAATTTCATAAAAACTGAATACCGGGCTTTAAGCCCCGTATTCACTCAGTTCTTGCGAAATTTTTTCATTTATCTCTTAAGGGAAAATGTTGTTGCAGAGAGTAGACTTCTTTTACACTGACCAACCAAAATACATCATTAAAAGGAATATGACGTGGCGAACTATCGATATATTCTGGCACCAAATTAGGAGCCTCTCAGGGCTCAAATATTAAAGTGATTCCTCAAGTATGTCTGGGATGTCTTCCCATCTTTCGGTTTTACTTGACCCTCCTTCTTTCGTTGCTTTTGCGACCTACGGTGCCCTGATGGTTGTGTGTGTGTCAGTATTGTGAATGAAATTTTTCTATCCCTCTGACGGCGGCCTCAGGTAACAAAATTTCAGGGGTTTCCTGTTAAAGCCCAGTATTCAGTCTTTATCAATTTTTCGTTGGCATAAGAATCACGTGTATAAAAAATAACGAAAATTTCAAGAACCGGAAATTTCGCTCACTTTTCATTTGCCTGGTACTCAGCTCCTTGCAAAAAGTTCGTAAGCAAAATGAATTCAAGGGTCGTTACGCCAAAGGTATTTCCTACGAAAACAATTGTTTGATAACACAGTGCAACACGAAAAAAAATAACCATATACGGACACCACTACGTGATAAAAGACTAAAAAAAAAATTACCCGTGTCTCCCAATTTTTCCCAAAGTCATGGACTTTTTTTTTTATGGGCCGCCAAAGATTTGGGGCCTCGGTATCATTTTCGTAAAAATGTGATCATTTTCTCAGGCTCATATCTTGCAAACCGTTCATAAAGAACAAAAATTGCGAACATATAAAATCAAAAAAACTTCACCTTCCAGATCAAAATCGCAAAAAACTTAAAAAAATTCGATTTTTTTACCTTTTTTCCCGTGTTCAGGTCCATAGGTAGCAAACCGTTCAAAATTCAAGGAAACAATCAACTACAAAAATTTACCTAAGATCTCAATAAACAAATTTCTAGAACATATAAACTTCCTAGAGATGATTCTTAACACTGTTTAGGTAGCACGCAAAAGTGAAAAATTTGCCGAAAATTTTTTAATTTCATTTTTTTTACCTTTTTCTCCTGTTCAGGTCCATAGGTAGCAAAAAATGAAATATGCCTGGCCAGAACCATGTGTTTGTCCAAGGGTTAACGCCGTTTAGGTAGCGCTTAGGTATCACGCGATCATGCACCGACAGCAGCAGCACAGGCAATGCAGTAAGCTCAGCACACGCAACAAGGGACGCAGCACACAATATAAAAGCGACACGACGCTCACATCGAGGCATTACACAGCGCGACGTCAACGAGAGCTCAGCGGTGAAAGTTATAAAGTGAAAGTGAAAGTAAAAAAAGTGAAAGTGCTACAGTATAATTCGCACACAACATTGGCAACTGACAATTTCAATATGCAGTGTGAAAATATTGATTTACTTTGCTACGTTTTCGGTCATCAAACCAGAAAAAAAACATCTACAAGATTTCAGAAGGAAAATAATCTTTTAACTAGTAAATTCAAAAGAGCATATACATACATTGTTTTTCGACGAAGTGGACTTGACCGGTGAAAATTACACACCTAATACAGTGTGTCGCCAATGTTATAACAATCTCATGGCATGGTTGAGTGGAGGCAGAGGTACTATGAAGTATTGTAAGCCGGTAAACTGGATTAATCGCCCAGGTGATCATGATGCAACCAGTTGCTGTGCATGCGTAAATTACACATGTCGTCTAAATCGACATTCTGAGAAGAACAAAATTTATAAAGCAACTGCAACAGCCACACTACCAGTGCTTGCACCTGCTTGCACCACATGCTAATGTTAACTCTACGGCGTACCGCAAACGACAAGCTGAATTTCAGATGCTCTACACTCCCAAAATCTTCCCAAAATTCTTTTGTTTTCTTTGTAATTGGGATTCACGCTCACCTCTGAATCAATTCCAATGTAACTCGTGGAGGCCAAGAGGAAGTGTGGATGAACAAATACAACAACATAGACTGAAGAATGCACCTTTAATTGACAATACTCAAGACATCTTGCTGCCACCGCTCCACATAAAATTGGGAATTGTTAAAAAATTCATCGAAGTGGCCGTTGTAAATTGTCCAAACGCATTCGACTATTTGAAAAGCGTTTTCCCAAAGCGTAGCGATGACAAAATTAAAAAAGGTATTGTAGTAAATTTAAAACGAATTTTTGTTCACCTAATTGTACTATTTACACTATGTTAATGTTTTCTTTTCTGTCTTTATTTTTTGTTTTCATTTAACAGGCGTACTTAATGGCCCTGACATTAGAAAGCTATTCAAGAGCAACTTTGATTCATCGCTTGATGAAAATCATTCAATGGCATGGCATGGATTTACCTTCAGCGTGCATGCACCAGAGTCTTGGGAGGGGATCGAGACGCGGAACCGGAAGCAAGAGAATGGGTGAAACAAATGCTGCATTATTTTGAGATAATCGGCGCATCGATGACATTGAAGCTGCATTTTCTTCATTTTCATTTTGACGATTTTATCAAACAACTCCCTATCGAATCCGATGAGCAAGGAGAACGGTTTCACCAAACCACAATGCCCATGGAAAAACGGTACAAAGGCAAAAACCTCGACGCATTGCTTGCAGAGGTATATTGGTGGAGTCACAAGATCACCCTGTATGATGTTAATGAAGTATTTGAAGAAGAAAGAGCTGATGTTGGAGGGCAGTCTGGAAGCAACGTGCCTGTGGACACCATAATTGCTGAATCAGAGTCAGATTCGGACGATTCGGACGACGATTTGGATCCACAACTTAAGAGAGCGCGATTTGCAAGTCCAGGGCCATCAACATTATAAACATAATACGAATAATTTTTTTTAATATTTTTGTAATAGATAGCATAGTATCTCAATGTTGAAGTAAATAAAAAACAAATGAAATTAAAAAACGGTGTTAAGAATCATCTCTAGGAAGTTTATATATTCTAGAAATTTGTTTATTGAGATCTTAGGTAAATTTTTGTAGTTGATTGTTTCCTTGAATTTTGAACGGTTTGCTACCTATGGACATGAACACGGGAAAAAAGGTAAAAAAATCGAATTTTTTTAAGTTTTTTGCGATTTTGATCTTGTAGGTGAAGTTTTTTTGATTTTATATGTTCGCAATTTTGCCTCAGAGAGTAAATCGAAATTCTGAACGGTTTTGCAAGATATGAGCCTGAGAAAATGATCACATTTTTACGAAAATGATACCGAGGCCCCAAATCTTTGGCGGCGCATAAAAAAAAAGTGCATGACTTTGGGAAAAATTGGGAAACACGGGTCTTTTTTTTTTAGTCTTTTATCACGTAGTGGTGTCCGTATATGGTTATTTTGCCATGACTTAAAAAATTACACACAGTGTAATTGTCTGGGACCGGAATTTTGATATTTCGATAACTTTAACAACCAAAACTAACACCACATGCATTTAAAATAAAACGGAGTGCGTAGAGCAATTATGTATTTTAACTCTCCGCAACAAAATTTTCCGTTTAGAGACAAATGACAAAATGTCTTACCAAAATATCGCAAGAAGTGAATACGGGGCTTTCTGGCTAATGAAAAAGATGCGCATTGAAGAGGTGATTACGGGAAAGTGCTTCAAAATGCTGCCGTGAAAAAAATGTTCTGTCAAAATTTTGAAAATATATTTTTCTCATTGTGCTAATTACGTTTAAGTTATTCACACTGAGATGAGTACTCACTATATTAAATGTATTTGTATATACATATAAACTCTGGAAAATTTTGTTCAAAATCGATTGCGGATTTAAGTATTTTAGGAGGAACCTATCCGATATTGCATTCACCCTTATTATGCATTAAATATCTGCAATGAATGTCATCAAAACATTCACTTCAAAAGCGAATGCTTCAAACACTACACTCACTGCTAACAAAACAAACTATTATTTATGAAATCATTCATTTAGAAACAAAATACAAAATAAACGAGAACCAAAACATCAAACATACAAACACATCAAAACAATTTGAAGCAAAGTAAAAGTACTACTTTTCAGACAACACTGAAATGAGTACCCACTGTCGTTTCAAATGTAAAAAAATCTGTTTGCTTGTGTTTTTGAGTGCCTAGAGTGGTTGCGTATATGCGTACATATCGGTTCCGAACGGTATTTTGAGAAGCTTTTTCATGGCTAAGTACTCGATAGTGTCGCCATCACTAAGCAAGGTGACCGTCGTCGAAAGAAATGTACGGTGGTCTGAGCAGGGATCGAACCCACGCTCTCACGTACAAGAGCCGCGCACCCTAACCATTGCACCACCGACGGCCATGAAAGAAAACTAAACTATAAACATAAAAGAAAAACTAAAATGTGATATTTTCATTATTTCATTAAATCTTTTTGTAATTCATTTTTATCTATGTTTTAATGTAAAAACATAATTTGATTTATGGAAGTTTCATTTGAAGCAATGCTACATCTTTTGTCTGAACGAGCTGCTAGTACTTTGCAACTTGTTTTATATAATAAAGGAACCTCATTCTTGGGTTGTTCCCACCACTGCAAAATGTACAAATCATCATGTAGCATTACTTTAACACTTTTATACATATGTATTTCACTGTCGATTTTGTCACCAGCATTTACAGTAGTGGACTAAAGTGGATACATAATTGAATATTTTTTAAACTGTATTAATAACTTTTGTTCAATTTGTGATATCTAAGTGTAATTTTTTCATTGTATATCTTGTACTCTCTTTACTATATATACTTAAAAAAAACTGAATGATTTCGTTCAAGAGACATGAAAAAAAATATATATATTTCATAACCGCATTTATCCATTTTTGTCAAGTCTTTGCCTTTTTTGTTTATCTATTCGGAGTCGCGTTAGATTTGAATGTTTTTGTTGAAAGAACTGCATTAGTGTTTCATTAAAGAGTAAAAAGCCATAAAGCGAACACACATTTGATTTAATTTGATTTTCGTATTAAAAAAAATCAATCTTTAGAACAACCAAAAAATGAGAAAAATATCAAAAAATCTTGAAAATAAAATTGTAAGACTAAGCGAAAAAGGTGAATCATGCCGTAGTATCGCAAAACATCTAAATGTGTGCCATAGAACTGTGAGCCTAGTAAGAAAACGGCGAGATGTGGTTGTGGCTGCTAACAAGGGAGGTAGACCTAGATTGCTCTCTGACGGAGATGCTCGTTTAGTGGAACGAAATATGATTGCTAAAAACGCCAGAACACCAAAAGTGACTGCCGAAGCTGTGGACAAATCGGTGAGTGACCGTACAGTAAGAAGGGCCTTGCAACGAATTGGACTTGTGTCTGCCGTTAAAAAAAAGAAACCTGCACTGTCGGACAAGAACGTGAAGGCTCGGATTAATTTTTGCAAAACGCATAAAAACTGGACAACTGATGACTGGAAACGAGTAATTTGGTCGGATGAAACAAAAATTAATCATTTCCAATCTGATGGAATACAATATTGTTGGCAGAGGCCCGGTGAAACCATTCAGCGACACCATGTCAAGCAAACGGTGAAACACGGTGGTGGAAGTGTTATGGTGTGGGGATGTTTCACTTGGTGGGGCATTGGTCCTCTGGTAAAAATAGAAGGAATTATGAATAAGGAGTACTATCTAAGTATTTTGCAGATCAATTTGAGCAGATTCATTGAAAAGTGCCTCTACCCAGCAACAGAAATAACTTTCCAGCAAGATGGGGATCCAAAGGACACTGCCAAAATTGTGCAAAAATGACTTGCTGAACAAGAATTCAAGACAATGAAGTGGCCAGCTCAAAGCCCCGATTTGAATCTAATCGAGAATTTGTGGGCAATTGTCAAAAGAAGACTTTCCAAATACGAACGAGCCCCGACCAGCTTAGATGATCTTTGGTCAAGAGTTTCAGTGGAATGGGCTAAGATTCCTCCTCAAACTTTCAAAAATCTCGTGGAAAGCATGCCTACTCGCATAAAATGTGTTTTAAAGAACAAAGGACTTTGGACGAAATATTGAAGAAAAAACTTGCCGAAAATATCTAATATGGACAATACTGGATAAAAGCTGTCACAAATTACAATATTTTTTTTGATATACTTCTTAATGATATAATGTGCTGTATTTAGGTTTTTATTGAAGAAAAATGTTTTAGTTTTATGTTTTATAAAAAATCATTTAAGTTTCTATAATATAAAAAAAATAATACCAAATTTCGAAAAATCTTAAATTTATGTATCCACTTTAGTCCACTACTGTATATTATGATCCTGAACAACAAAATCGGAAAACATTCGAACGTTGGTATTGGAAAATCGTGGTGTGGAATCACTTTGTTCTTCTATCTTCCACGTACCATTCAATTTTATACATTGTTTTTCATGTTCATTGAAATTAAGTAGCTTATTAGCTGGAGGGAAAAGAAAAGTGCGATTTTGAGGTAAATAGGTAATAGTTGGCCATTACAACTGTATTCAAATAATCGCTTAATTTAACTTTAATAATTATCAAATCTACTGAACTTCAGCGCATCTTTTTCAGATATAATAGCGGAATTTCTAAATAAGCATACATTCGATTCATCCGTGTCAGAAGAATCGTTTATTGATACATATTTTAAATACATATGCTTCAAATGTTTGTGAGGCACCCAAATGTAATTCTTTTTTCATCCCATAAGAAAAATATACTTACATCGAGGTCAGTTGTGGTGTTAAACAAGCTCGCTGGAAAAATTACCATACACCTCCTTTCTTAAAATCTAAATTACTACTGAATTGAATTTCTTTCAGACTCTCTTATAATTTATAAAAATAAATGAAAAATTCAAAAGAAATCAAATGTTTTGGTGTACTCAGTGTATTTTTGTATATTCCAAAACATTTCAATACATCAAAACATTTCAATAAGAGAAGCAAACATTATACGTAATTCATTTCGAAATAGCAAGTGGTGTACTGTGTTTGGATTTCTTTTTAGAATACACATTCTTCTATCATTCATTTGAAAAGGTACTACCTTATAGAGTACAATGAAATAAAACTAATGCGTAGACGAATAAATTTATGTCTTGCTGCAGACCTTTATTATGCATGCCGTAGTCAAGACCATACAATAATACATACGTAGATAAACTTATTCTCTCATCTGACGTTTCATTTCACACTCTCCATCGTAGGTTTGTGGAAATGAGAGCAATTAAATTTAAAATTACCTTACACCAGGTGGAGTTACAAAATATGTTCACTTAACTTTTTCCTGTCGTTTTGGTGTAGCACTGAAAAATTTAAATATATTTTGCACTTTTTTGTTGACTTTTACCGTTGGTATAAATTTGTATTGTATTTAACACAACTAGTTTGTCACAAAAACACGAAATTCGGTTGTTGTTCCTTTGTGGATCACTGTATACTATTGCCACCATCTGGTATTATTGAACCCATATTTTCCACCATCCAATGTGGATGGTACTTTCCATCGTACCTATGACGTTTAATTTATTGAGCGAATAAAAGCTTCTATGGTATGTATTATTCTATGGTCAAGACGAATGTTTGTCATTTTTTAAATACGGCATTACCGATGTTGAAATTCGACTCTGTCGTAGAACTATTACAATTTTGGTATTGTGTATGTCGTTTATGACTGAAATTCGAGTGAATTTTATTGTCCACAACGTCGAAAAATATAAAAAAAAACATCGGAAAAGAGCGCACAATTTGAAAACAAAAAATGGATAATATCAAAATTTAAGTTCAACTAGCTTTATATATATTTAAATAACATTTTAATATGTATTTAAGAATGAAACAAACTACACCCAAACAATTTGAAACTCTTGTCAACTTTATGTTGCAAAACGAGCCATTGGCAAAGGGACGCCATAAAACCACGGAGAGAGCAGAGTATTACTCACTCGCATTGACCTCAACGATTCTGAAAGTTTACGTGATATTGTTCTTAGCTCCTACCGGAAAGCGCCCTTGTTCAATCTAAAGTTGGTCATAAATCTGAAGAAGAACTCTTACATTTTAATTCTCAGATGAATGCACAATAAACTTATATGGAACTGGGTAGGGTAAATATGTTAGACCGGAACCATAATTGTATCCGATAATCACCCTTATTATGCATGTCGTAGTCACGTAGAATGTTTGTCGTTTTTTAAATACGGCATTACCGATGTCGAAATTCGACTCTATCGTAGATCTGTTACAATTTTGGTATTGTGTATGTCATTTATGACTGTGAAATTCGAGGAAAACAGTCGTAGTGAATTTTACTGGTGACAATGTCGAAAAATATAAAAAATTCGGAAAAGAGCGCAAAATTTGAAAACAAAAAATGGATAATACCAAAATGTACGCTCAATTATTAGCTTTATATCAGATATATAATAAAAACATATTTTAATACATATTTAAGGATGAAAAAACTACACCTAAACAATTTGAAACTCTTGTCAACTTTATGATGCAAAACAAGCCATTGGTAAAGGAATACCATAAAACACGGAGAGCACAGATTAAAGAAAAATGGAACGATCTGAAACGAAAGCTCAATACTGTTGGCCCTTCTTCTAGGACTTGGTTCTGCAATGCCTATATTGTAATCATCCCGAGCATCCCTTTGATAACTTCCTTCAGCAAGGATTCGCATTGTTGCTGCTAGTCGTAATGTCTTACTCACTCGCAGTGACCTCAACGATTCTGCAAGTTTACGTGATATGGTTCTTAGCACGTACCGGAAAGCGCCCTTGTTCAATCTAAAGTTGGTCATAAATCGGAAGAACGGCTCTTACATTTTAATTCTCAGATGAATGCACAATAAACTTACATGGAACTTGAGAGGGTAAATATGTCAGACCGGAACCATAATTGTATCCGATAATTTATGAGTTTTCTGCCCTTTCATTCATGTTCTTCATTAGAAGATGAAAAATGAGTCACACTTAGCATTTTTTTATTATTTATTTTAAAATTCAATAAAGAAACACACCAGTCATCTGCACCGCTTGTGTTTTTTTTGATTTGCGGTGCACATGCTAAAAAGGCGGTGTCAGTAAGAATTGGCATCGCAGTCAAACGAGTATAACTTTAAAAACATTATTTGTTCGTACTGCCTGCGGATATATATATGCGATCGTTAAAATGAACGTTGACAAAACAAACAACCACCGGCTGACACCGCAACATGATTAATACAAACACTGCATAGCACCGCATCACGATTGATACAATGATCGCCAATAATTGTATCATGAACGATCATCCACAACCAACATCACAGTCGTGAATAAGTCCACAACAAATCATTTCAGTATGAGCCGACCACCGTATCAGTGTTGCCAAGTATTGTGTGTGAAATACCGACAAATTTATCCAAAAATTCGCCAACAATTTTAGTTAGCGGGAACATTTTTTAAAGCCCCGCAAAATTATAAGAATATCGAAATAAAAAAACATTTTATTCACGAAATTAAATATATTTTTCGTTAAATGGTATATACAGTGACAAGCAAAATTGTAACAAGTTTGACACAGTTTGGAAATAAATTTGTATATTTTAAATATTTGATTAAAAACAAAAAAAAATAATTAGCTAAATCAATTTATTGTTCTTTCGTGAATAAAAACAGAAACAATTGTTACAATTTTGCACTCTGGTTTTATGTTAATTTATTTGGCTTTTTTAAGAGCTTGTATATGGCGAGGCAAATTTTGCTGTCATTTCCGCTGGAATCGCATCCCAAGTATATTTTACTCTATCCTACAGCTCGTTTACCCCGTTTGGAGCATCTGGGTACTTGGCGAGCTGAGATTTTATATAACTCCAAAAGTTTTCTATAAGGTGAAAGTCGGATTGATTGTTGAATGGATAATGGAATGTTTTGTGTTGCTGAAAAATCACTCTTTCTCAGTAGCAAGAACCGTTTTTGCTCTAGCAGCTGGTAGCTGATTTTGCAAAATTGAAAGATATTGTTCTTTTTCCATAATACCTTCAATTTGAACAAGAGGACCTACTCCACTCATCGTAATTCATCCCCATACCATCTTTATTTTAAAATACTTTCAGCAGAGAGAAGGTTAACACTTTTTACCACATAAAACATTGTAATTTTGTTACCTCTAGACACAGAAAACCGCTAGCCACTAAAACATATTTTGGGCATTAAAAACCGCTAGATTTAGCGGGAAATCCGCCGAATTGGCAACACTGCACCGCATACAACGATTTATGATTATGATTATATTCATTTACATTCAAGAATGGTATAATAATATCTACATGGTAATAGCAGCACGCGTTGTTGCTGTTGTAGGCAGCAACTACAGGCATTTTGTTTTTGTTATATTCGCTTCAGTTCTCAAACCCTAAACAAATACATACCAACAAAACAAGAAGGCAAAAGATAACAAAAACAAAATATGTACATGTGAGTGACAACTGAAGCGAAAAATCACATGAAAAAATTAAACATGTAGATGTTCAAACGAGTATGGGACATATTCTAACCTGGCGTTTACACGGGACAGTTTTGCTCCGACAGTAGAAATACATTCACACATTTTTACTACCACACTTACACTTCTCCCACTTCCCAGCTAGCATTTTCAATCGTGCACGACTCTTTCACGATCGGAGCCGACGATTAAAGTAATCGTGCGCGATGTCGTATTCCAATCGCGCACGTTCAGAGCAACTGAAGTAACTGTGTCAAGACGGCGACTCTTACTTTCCAATCGTCGACGATGACGAAATCCAATCGTCGACGATTGGAAAGTAAGAGTCGCCGTCTTGACACAGTTACTTCAGTTGCTCTGAACGTGCGCGATTGGAATACGACATCGCGCACGATTACTTTAATCGTCGGCTCCGATCGTGAAAGAGTCGTGCACGATTGAAAATGCTAGCTGGGAGTAACTTCGGCAAGATATTTGACATAAGCGGCCAGATCATGGCTGAACCAGTAAAGGTTGGCGCAATAGAACAACTGGTTTTGCTTTTTTATGACTCCATCTGTTAAATTCAGTGTATTTTGTTGTTGTACTTTTTTGTTTACTGTGTTTGTTCATATGGATCTGTGTTGAATTTGACGGTTAGAGTCATGAAACAAAAACTAAATGCCTGTTGTTGGTTCACACAAGTACAACAAATCCTACTGCGTCAACCTCTACTAGTTCAGTCATAGGCCATATGGGTGACGTTTCGTAGTAATTTGTGAAAAAAGCAAAACATCGCAAACGACTTTACAAATTGGGAAATATATTTGTATTTGAAAATTTTGCTAATTTTTATTGAAATATTGTTTGAACATACAAACATGAATACATGCCTAATTTTGCAGAGTACATCAGTTCCATTGTAAGTTGGAGAAGTAAGACAAAACACGATGGCAAAAGAGCGAAGGAACAAAAAATCAGAGCACAAAATTAAAGGAAACGACACTGTCGGCGGTTGCTTAAAACTGTACTGTCTTTATAACTGGCTGGACGCGTGCGTCACACAAACAATTTTTAACTTTGTGACAACTAATACATATTCTCAACTATTTCGTCTCAAACTGTCCCGTGTAAACGCACTGCAAGCCACATACATATTCTACGATTTAAACAATCAACGCACTTGTTGAAATGGAAATTTTCTGTGAAATTACTTCTTGATTCTCAGACATAACTGCAAAATATAGTCTTTACTCACTGAAAGCAGAAAAGTGACTGACCCACCGAGTAACATTAATAAGAGTTTGCAACAGCTGGTTTTTGTACTAAACGAAGACCGCGAGCTACTTGGAAAACATATAGAGAATGATATTGGAATGAGAGAATTCTTTCATTTTAACAATTTCCGTGTTTATAGGGATCTACACAAATAATTTTAATCGATTTAATTGGAAAAACGTACCCCCAGTTGATGTACTTTTTGCTTCACACGCGGCAGCAAAAGTATGAAAATCACAGCACGCAACCCAGTCACCTATCACCGTTTTGTCTTTGATAGCACATTGTCTATTTGTTCTCGACGTACTAAATTCAACAACTGTCTCGTCGATACCTGACCTTAGTAACCACCGAGTAACATTAATAAGATTTTGCAACAGCTGGTTTTTGTACTAAACGAAGACCGCGAGCTACTTGGAAAACATATAGAGAATGATAGTGGAATGAGGGAAATCTTTAATTTTAACAAATTGATCTAACACTTCATTACATTTTGATATTTTTCACTGAATATCCCTTTTTTTAATCGATTTAATTGGAAAACCGTCGGTGACCGTCGGTGGTGCAATGGGTAGTGTGCGCGCCTCTTGTACAGGAGATCCTGGGTAAATTGAACCGCTATCTCATCGATACCCCCTGTTAGTAACAACAGATTTAAAAAAATGTGTTAAAATTGAATCGTTGTATGCGGTGATCGGCTCATAGTGAAGTGATTTGTTGTAGGCTCATTCACGACTGTGTTGTTGGTTCATGATACAATGATTGGCGATCATTGTATCAATCGTAATGCGGTGCTTGCTCATTGCCGGTGGTTGTGCCAATCGTGATGCTGTGCTATATGATGTATGTTTCAGTCGTGTAGCGATGGAAGCTGGTGGAAATATTTTTATGATCACGTACCATAGGCTTTGCTCACCATTGTGATTGTTTGGTGTGTGTTTTCATTACCCACCGCCAACGCAGTTTGATTATGTATACCGCATGTTGCGATGTACTCTTCCAGCTCACTGAAACACACCACCGCGATTGCAAAAACTTTTTAACTTTGATTTTTTTCTATCAGTTGATCTGTTTTGGTGGCAGGGTGACACATAAATTGTAAAAATGTGCACCCACAATCTATTACAAAAACACTCACGTCGAAAGTGTTACACAATACCAATAAAATGTTAATTCGGGTTCGACTACGACAGTTGTCACAATTCGACTACGACATACATAATAAGGGTGAATTTATGAGTTCTCTGCCCAGGCATTCATATTCTTCATCAGAAGATGAAAAATGAGCCACACATAGAATTTGTTTTATTATTTGTTTTAAGATTTACTAAAGAAACACACCACCTCGATTACGAAAACTTTTCAATTTTAATTTTTTTCTATCAGTTGATTTGTTTTAGTGGCAGGATGACACATAAATTGTGCACCCACAATCTATTACAAAAACACTCACATCGAAAGTGTTAAACAATACCAATAAAATGTAAATTCGTGTTCGACTACTACAGTTGTCACAATTCGACTACGACATACATAATAAGGGTGATTACCTCGTCGATTATTTTTACAAGGCTTGAGAAAGAAACACTAGTTCTTTGAAAGTAATTGTTATTTTACTTTATAGGAACTGATTATTTTTAAATATTTGTAACTACTTATTTTTAAAATATTTTTTTGTGACAAAATTAGTAGTTCTTATATGCAAAGCAACAAGTACTTGAATTTTTTTAATGGAACTATGTTCGTTCGATATTGTAACTACTTTCTTTTTAAATGAATAAGTGGTACATACATAAATTTTTGTTTTAACCATTTTCGTCTTATATACAAAATTAAAATGGTCGAGCGTTCAGTTGTTTTTTTAAATAATTTTATTCTCCAATATATCGCTGCCCTTTGGGTAGCAAACGTCAGGAAGATAAACACAATTATTAAATAAAAATGAAATGAATTAATAAACCAAAATTTTTTCATATGAAAAATATTTTAAGTTAAAGCCAGAAGTTTTTTTTGTAGAAATAGTTTCTCTAAGTTACAGACAGAAAAATAATTTGGTTGAAAAAAGTTTGTACAAAGTATGTATAATTCAAAAAGTTACATCCTGATAAATTAAAAATGCTACATCAAACAATTTTCGGTGAAATGTTCTAGATTTTACTAATTAAATTTTTATAATTAACTAACATTATCCGTAGCTGCTTTAAGGTTTATTCTCTTCGCTATTGGAGTCCTTATTATCTGTAACATTTCTAACATAAATCGACGTTTATAAATATTTTACCTATTCAAAACTGGCGTATCTTGAAAGTTTGGAAAATGATTTAAGTTTGCACGTGTGATGATAATGCTGTTATTTGTGTTGAGATGTGTCTATATTTTTGATCAGATTTGTGTTCTGCAATTCTAGTCTTAAGTTTATTTTTAGTTGTATCTACATACCGTCGGTGGTGCAATGGTTAGTGTGCGCGGCTCTTGTACATGAGATCCTGGGTTCGAACCCTGCTCTGACCACCTAAAATTTCTTTCGGCGGCGGTCACCTCTCATAGTGACGGCGACACTATAGAGTATTTAGCCATGAAAAAGCTTCACAAAATAACGTTCGGAATCGGTGTAAAACTGTAGGTCCCAATCACTGAGTGAAAAACTGGAAAGCGCACAGCTCAGTGATTGTGAGAAGTTCTCCCCGGTCCCTTCATGGGATGTAATGGGAAACCATTTATTTTTATTTTTATCTACATACCTATAGATACCATATTGCAACTTTCCCTATCATCAGGTTTGTTTCTTTACTTTACCGCGGGAACCGAAACTTACCCAAACGCGTTTCTATACTCACAAATTGGGCAAATGAGAGCGATTTTTTGTTTCTCTTTACGTCAAAATGCGTTTCTCTTTTTACCGAACTTACCCAAACTTTTTCTTCGGGTAAGTTTGGGCAAAGTGTCAAACAATCAGCTGTTCGAAACGTCAACAAAAATATATGTATTATTTGTGAAAAAAAATAACAAGTGAAAAAAAAATATTGAATTTACAATTTTATTAACTTGAAAAGTGATTGCTTTGAGAATGCATATTTAAAGAAGATGGGAAGTGTGCAAAGGAACAGTGAAAATGAACATGATATCGTCGCGTATCTTCCTTAACCACGTAAGCGCCATTTTTTCGAAATTGACTTTTTTGGTTTTTATGGTAGAAAATAACATTTACCACCCGATTGCATTCACATCTTGACTACTTTGTATGGAAAAAAAATTAAAGTCATTTAAAAAACCTCTAAGCGCCATACGAAATGACATTTGCATGAAAATATAATATTTTTTATATTTAAAGTGGGAAATTTGAAAGTCTCACCCACCAAATTAGTTGTTTTTGAGATACAAAAAATGCCTGGAAAGTTTCAGGGTAATTGGAGCATTTTTGGTGCGGCGCCAGGATCTCAAAGTCAGTTACTTCTTTAAAAACGACACTTTTCGTCGACTAACTCAAATACTATATATCCGTTAAATTTAAAATATTTAAAAAATGTGAATTTATTTTGTAGTGCATTCAATACAGAAAGTTTTGGCACCATTTCGGTTACAACTTATGCACTGGTTGCGTTTTAATTACATTCTCCACCTCTTGCCTATCGTACGAAAAATTCGTGAATTAATAGAGCCCTTACTATGTTAAATACCAAATCAGTCACAATTATGCACCTTATTGCTATCAAAATGCAATAAGAAAGAAACTGCAAAATGGAAGAATGAACGCAAGAATGAAAAAGAAAGAATATACACAAATGGAATGCGATTCGGTGCATTCACTGATCGAAAGAAAGAAAAAGAATAAAGAACTTTTTGTTCCAACAGATTTTGTTCAGCTAATAGAAAACGCCAGAGTTATTCCGTCCCTTTACAATGTTCATTATGTAGAACATTGTTTTTTCAAAGATTTTAAAAAGCGTACATTTTATCGATCCATAAGACCTGGAAGAAAAACAGGTGATCCGCAAGTGATTGACATTAAGTGTTTAAAATATAATGAACATGGCATGTACTACAAATTGAATTATAATGCTGAATTTGTTTTATCTCCCCATGAAAAAAATTATGTAGATCTCAACATTACTTTGCCTCCACTTTATAAAAGCTCCCTTGGCATTCAAAAGCAAAAATATGACGACTTAATCAGTTTGAAAAAAGTAATGCCGCGAAATAGTTGGCCCTTTTTCGAACAACTTGGTAATAATATCAAAAAGTAGTATATGTTAACTTTTTTTAAGTTTTCTCAGTTTAAGAAAACTTTTTTATTTACCATAACAATTTTTGAATTTTTTTGTTTAATTTTTTAATATTTAGAATTTTTTAATAGCTTAAGAGTGAATTTCATTATAAGTTTCTTTGTATACATTATATACATAAGAGTTTTCGCTATTATTTTAAGAGAATACTTTTTTTTTTAATTATAAGAATAAATGTTAATTAACACACAGAAATTTATGTTTTTTCACTTTTACAAAAACCTCGTAAGCGACAAATTTACATATGTTTTGTGTTGTGACATTTGTTTTCGGGCTGGAAGAGTGGTTTTTTTCGTTTCTTTACTTTTGGATAATATTGAGTATTAGTGAGACAATTTAGCTTTTACTCTCTTTTACCCGAAATTTACCCAAAAAGTAAAGAAACAAAGCTATTTCCTCCACATTAATGATTCTCTGCTCTCCCTCTTACTCTCTTCATCGAATATTTCAATACACGAACAGCTTTTAGATAGTGTTATTGTATATAACTATACAAATTCCAACAATGTTGAAGTAAAATTACATAAACTGCAAAAAGTATGCAATAATCAAGATATGACGCGAGAGAGAAATACGTTTGAGTGAATTGTGACCACTTTTTGGTTCTCTTTTATGAGGATTGCCAAATTGCGCACGACTTCCGGTCGTCTACTTCGTGATCATCTTTGCCACGCTAGTAGTATACCTATGAGGTTTCTGGACCAAAAACGCGTGTATTTAAGATAGGGGGTCTAAATTCACAAAAAGTGAGTCAAACCCAACTTTTCCAACTTCCCTCGTCATCTAGCTATCTCACTCTCTCTCATTGCTCAAAATCTAGTTATCTCTCTCTCTCATATTCTCACTCTCCCTCATTGTTCAAAATCTATCTATCTCTCTCTCACGCATTGTTTACGAATGAGAGTGGAAAGCGGAATAAATAATTTTCCCGTTGTTTACGAAAGCAGAATAAATAAAACAATTTAATAAACCAAAGACTTTCACAAAATCCCATGTATTGCCTTATGGAGGTTGAAATTCACAGAAAAGTGTGACATAAATATCTCAAGGTAGAGATCCAAATTCATTCCCCTCTCTCTTTCTCTCTCTCTCTCTTTCCCTCTCTCTCTCTCTCTCTCTCTCTCACACGCATTGTTTACGAATGAGAGTAGAAACCGGAATAAATAATTTTCCCGTTGTTTACGAAAGCAGAATAAATAAAACAATTTAATAAACCAAAGACTTTCTCAGAAATGAATATCGATGTTAGTGATGATTGTTATGCACAAAAAGTGAGTCAAACCCAACTTTTCCAACCTCCCTCGTCATCTAGCTATCTCACTCTCTCTCATTGTTCAAAATCTAGTTATCTCTCTCTCTCATATTCTCACTCTCCCTCATTGTTCAAAATCTAGCTATCTCTCTCTCTCTCATTCTTCAAAATCTAGTTATCTCTCTCTCATATTCTCACTCTCCCTCATTGTTCAAAATCTAGCTATCTCTCTCTCTCACGCATTGTTTACGAATGAGAGTGGAAAGCGGAATAAATAATTTTCCCGTTGTTTACGAAAGCAGAATAAATAAAACAATTTAATAAACCAAAGACTTTCACAAAATCCCATGTATTGCCTTATGGAGGTTGAAATTCACAAAAAAGTGTGACATAAATATCTCAAGGTAGAGATCTAAATTCATTCCCCTCTCTCTTTCGCAAACGTTTATTTTATTGCGTTAAAATGCTGAAGAGAAGCGTTCATAAAAAGGTGTCACTTCTATGAAACGATAGAAGCTAACCATCAAGCAAAATGGAAACATTCCTTACACGCATGGAAGCGCATCAACAAAATAAGGAAATCCTTCATTTGAAGGAAGTTGAGGAAAAAACATCAATAACAATTCTCCATGCGATGAGAACCAATACGCAATATGGAGAAACGATAATGTTGGAGTCAGAAGATAATGTCCTGTTTTTTACCTAAAGGGTATGCTGCTATGACCGATGATGATGTTCAAGAGCTTGGTAGTGGGAAGTATAAGCTGGTGAAGACATCGCCAGCCGGAAAGCCAACTAAATTTAATATAGAACAAAATAGTACATCAAAAAATATAAATAAAATAACAAAATAAAAAAATATATGAAAGCCTATTTTAAAAATCTACAACCGCTGGAGCAAGTAGCTAAACAGCAAATTACCCAATTCAACTCTAGAAAAAATGAGATGGGCGATAGCAATAATTTTCATTATATTGATGAGAATGATGATATACCTGGTTTTAGGAATGCCTAGAGTGAAAAACGCAATTTTTCTTATACAAACATTTTCTTTATTCAACAGTATTTTAAGTCTTAGAATATAACATCGATCGAATTAGTATAATTCTTAATATCAAATATTTTTTAATTGGTACATTGAAATATTAAATATAATATACATGTAATATATTTTTAAAAAATAAATTGCGATTACTCTACTAAGGCTAATTATATACTTGAATTAAATTTTTAATTAGTAGAGTAATCCATAATACTATAATGACCCCACGGAAGCGTTTTATAATTAGTACAAAGCAAAAATCGTTTATCGTCATGAGGATTCAAAGCAATTTTTGTTTGGGTGATGCTATTAACAATATGTTTACATGATTGGATCAAATTTTGATCGACTTTCATGTTTTCGCCGCTGTTAAGGCAGACAACATAATCATTAAAGCATATTTTATTTTTTATCACGGCTTTTTTAACCCCCTTAGATTTTTTCATGGCGTCTTGTCCCTCTACACGAACGGCATACATTTTAGATCTTAGGCCCACAAATTCAGTCATAATGCTTCCACTATTTTCATCCTTCATCATTCCCAACACCTTTTTATTGAAAGTATTGGGAATGTTGTATGGGTTTATGATTGAATAATTGCTTGTATCAAAGTATTTGGGGGCATCTAGCCTAATACTTTCATACAAGTCAGAGAAACATACCTCATATATAAGTGAATCAGTATCAGTGTAGCAGACTGTACAATCATCCTTAAACTGAGGAACCATATAGCCATAATGAAAATCGTATAGGGTTGTTTTAGCCAAGTCGAGGATGCTCATACCAACATATATTGGTTTATTGAAAAAGATTTCAGTCTTATTTAATTCGATTACAACTAGACCCTCCTCGAAAATTGACGAAGCTTTAAATTCGGGCTTTGAAATATGAGCTTCTGCACCATAACGGCCCAACCACTTCGTAACCAGCTTGACGATGCTATGTTTACGAATGTTTTCCATGGTTTTACCGAACACGGCATTATTCATAAGTTTAAACAAATCTTGCTCAAACTTACTCGTGGCAGCCGTTCGGAGACGTGTATTTAGATCGATATACGTCTTTAGCCATGGAGACTGTTTAAATTGTAAAATTCTATGAATTTTATTTAATTTAAGACCATATTTTAGAGCCTGTATGAGGCTTCGATAATGAATGATATACTTTGTTTTATTATACAAAGTTCCCATTAGTTTTCGCTGTTTTGAGTTAGGAGGCGTGAGATGCTCCGGACAAAACGGAAGGTCCTTATGCTGATCATGAAGATCATGGGGGTATTCTAAGTCAACCTCTAAAATATACCCAATATCTGAATCACTAGATATATCCTCAACGTTGAAGTTACTTACATCCTCGACCCAATTAAAACCGCTTTGAGGTAGATATTGGGACATTGCCCAACCATATTGATTATTAACATCATAATACATTAAGTATTTTGATGGTTGGGTGGAATCAAAATCAGGCATGTATTTATTATTCACTTTAGAATACCGTTTACTGCACTGACTAAGCCCTCCACGAATACCGCGCTCTACAAACATAAGCATATCAACATCTGTTAATAGCTCGAGGGTGATATCTGTATGTTTAAGCATAGCATCCCACGTATAACCTGGCAGCGTAAAGTAGTGAGCTGGATCTAAACGATATGTTTTATAGCAACTTGAACGAAATTGCTCAAAGACATCTGCTAATAAAAGCACGTCACTTTTTAAGTAAAGGTCTGAATATTCGCCCAAATTTACTAAATTAAAATCATGCCAGACTTTTTTCGCATGCTCATAATCCCCTTCACTAATCATACAATCGTTTAATTTGTTGTAAAAATATGTGATATCGGTCAGAGAAGTCTCGCTAAATTTGCTAATATCATCACAATAATCATAAGGGAATACGCCCTTGCGAGTTAGCAAATTAAATTGCAGCTCATTTAAATCTGAAAATTCAGTCTTTAAAAGAGGAAATGTGGAGAGAGTGGAAACTAAAGCATCCAAACTGCTACTCATAAATTTGAATGAGTCTATAAAGCGAAACTTTATTAGATATTCATCCAAGCGTTTAGTGAATGATATATAACGCTCTTTATTTATAGGTAGCAGATCTACCCGACCTTTTAAATCTCTAGCAATATTTTTAATAATAAAATGCGAGTCATAACCGCTAAGGTTATGAAAAATAATGGGTATCGTGTGGGTGTCTTTAAAATTAATATTGCACCCCTCATGTGCAGGTCCGCGATATTTACCAGTTAAATGGCAATGATCGCGAACTTTGATGGCATCACCACTAAAAGACTTTTCACATATATGACATGTGGAAGCTAAATCAAAATCGCGATTCTGATCAGTTGTTAATTGATCCATAGGTAGAGGACAAAGAAATACCGTTTCAACATCTTCAGCAAATTGTTCCAATTCTGAAACGAACCATTCAATACAATCCGCACCGCGATAGCTTTTATAGAACGATAACGTGGGGTCATATGCACACTTAACATAATAGCCCACACTATGTGGTATATGCTTTTGACATGTATTCGTCTTTTCAGACCTTGGCTTCTTTTGAGAAGTTGGTTCAACCAAAAGACATTCCAAATCAGCATATATCACAAATGGGGCCGATACCTTATTTTTAAAATTCTTAAAACTAAGCATCTTTTCTGCTTCCGTGGGCATACGAATTTTGCAGTTGTTGATCTTACCACAATCTTCTGCATGTATCTCCAACTTTTCTGCTGAATGGAAGTAGTGCAGGCAGCGGTCGCAGAAATATTTGGGGTTTTTATGATGTGAAACTTGTGATGAGAGCAGTCTGGACAGATTTTTGATCCACACATAGTGGTATTTGATGGGTTCGATATCATCATCATCTACATCGTTGTCTTCTTCTTCTTCATCCTCCGCAGGGTATACATCCTGTATCATGAGGAGGTTTATATGCTGCTTCTTCTTATCTTTTGTCAGATAAGTGGGCAGCACAGTATAAGTAGGTAATCCCGTATAAGTGTTTATGTTTTTTTGGAGAACATACACGTTTATGGATATGTTGTTCTGCTTCTCAAAGCGGGGGATCTGGCGTATCATGAGGGGAAATTGAATATTTTTTAAATTCAATTTTCCTCTGTAGTCTGGATATGACGATGTGCGGTCCGAGTGGGCTTCAGCTGGGTGGAGGGCAGAAATGATGGCCCAAGCAAAGCATGCATTGTCATCATTCTTGACATTAACACAAGCCTTTTTTGATTCAATCTGCTTAGGCAGCGGCACGTATGAGGAGCCGAGCTGTGGTGTAAATTTATTAATATTGATAGCCAAGTTTATAATGGCAGCCAACGCCCAACCACTGTCACGCTCTTGAAACTCCTCGAGCTTCTTTAAGATTTCATCTTGAACGTGCTCTTTAAACCAAGCATCGAGTTCCGTATCACGGTAAATGGGCACGTTTTTTGTGTTCATGAACTTCTCCTCATGAAGCTCATCTCCACCCTTGATTACGTGGAACTCCCCACAAAACACCGCATTCACTTTGAGAGCTAGCTCATCACACAAGGCTTTTTTTATTTTTCTCTGGACGACTTCACCGCAGTCTTCTAGGAAATTCTTCGGGTCTTTGTGCTTCAAGTTCATGATGAGTCCCGTTCTTAAGCTATAAATATTCGTTATAGCAGTCATAATCATGATATTTAAATAAATGTTTTAAATTAAAAACTTACCGCCCACTAAACGCCGACTCTGCATCAACCCATTTAATTCGATTAGATAGCCAGCTTTCCCTACCGCTAGTTTGGGAAAGTCCTGCTCCTACGGTCCTACGGAGATCCTTCAACTGCTCTTTATAGCCTTTGACAATGGCCATTTGGTTCAGGATACCCTGCTTAGCACCATTAGTCTTCGCTCTACGCAGATGATTATTCCCTAGTGAGCGTAATGCATTAGAACATACAGCGAGAGCTTCATCAACTAACTCGCGATTTTGTTGAGCATTTTCAAATGCTAATTTTACATTTTCAGTAATCCACGCCATATTATTATTCTGAAATATAATATTTAATTTGTGTATGATCCGCTTTTTATTCGTGTTGATATTAAGAAGATTCTGATTCAACTAAACGTATAAACCTGAAGCAGTTATATTCATAATAGATAATCTTCAGCCGAAGTACACCTTCGGGTTTTTCCGAAGTATATCTTCAGCCGAAGTACATCTTCGGGTTTTTTCTGAAATATATCTTCAGCCGAAGTACGCATATGTGTGTGTGTGTGTGTGTGCTAAATGATGAACTTGGTTATGCCTTTTTCCCTCCCCCCTCCTATTACTTACCCACCTTTTCCGTTTATTAGGAATAACAATGTTGTGGTTTCTATAAATTTTGTTTTGCTGATTAATCACTTCATACAAAATATGATAATCTAGAACTTTCTATATTATTCTAGAATTTTCTCACGCACATGCCTTTGCGGGTTTCAAATTATGTTGTTCTAATTAAATGTTGTGGTTTTTAAAATATTTTGTTTTGTGATTAAACAATTGCTACTTCCGTAAAAATATTATTGTGGTTTTATGTTTACAAAAAAACAAATGTTGTGGTTTCCAAAAATTTTGTTTTCTCGATTAATCATTTCATACAAAAAAAAAAAAATAATATTAATCTAGAAATTTCTTTGTGGTTTCCAAAAATTTTGTTTTGTTGATTAATCATTTCATATAAAAAATATGATATCTGAATTTACTCCGCAAAAAATGGTGATAATCCTAGCCTTTTGTGTATAAAGTTGATGTATCTTAGATCTAAAAGTTAACATTTCATCCACAATAATTTTATGGTCGAACAAACAATTTCTATAATCTGCTATTGAAATTTTCTCTAACGCACATCTTTTGACACCTTTTGATTTTTTAATCTCCCCACTGTTTTCAACATCAAGCGAGTACATTTTAGATCGAAGCCCTACAAACTCTTTCATAATATTCCCATTATTCTCATCTTTCATTTTACCTAAAACTTTTTTATTTAAGGAGGGAAATTTAAAAACGTTATCTTGCTGATATTCAGATGTATCAAACTCTTTGGAGATATCATTACGAATATCATTGTAAAAGTCAGATGCTCTAATTGTGTAAATGAATGAATCAGTATCCATATAGTTTATCGATATATTATCTCCAAAATTTGGGTTTCATATATCTATAATGGAAATCATACATTTTCCACTTGGATAATTCTAGTACCACAAATCCTAAATACATTGGCTTATTATATTGACTAGAAACGCGATCTAATTGTATAGCAAACAAGTTTTCAGAAAACTTTGTTATACTATGAAAGTTGGGTTTAGCAGTCAGCGCTCTAACACCTAAATGGTTCTTATTAGTGGTTTCCCACTGTGAAGCAATTTTAATGTCTTTACGTTTATCAACGTTTTCCATAGTCTTACCATAAACAGCATTGTTGAGCAGTTTAAAAAAATCTTTTTCAAACGCCATTTTTCGCTAAAGTTCTATGGTAAGTATTTAAATCTATATACTTTTTCAACCAATCTGATTGATTAAATTTTAGTATTCTATGTACTTTTGTTAAAATAAGCCCATATTCTAAACATTGTTTCAGATTTCAGTAGTGTATAGCGTATCTTGTTTTAGAATGTAAATCGGCAATGAGTTTGAAACATTTTGATCCTCCAATTTTTTTAGATTGTGAACAAAATGGTAGATCGTTATGATCATCGTGGAGACTAATTGGGTAATCTAAATCAACTTACCTTATCTGATACCTGATCGATAGCTGATCTGATACCTGATCGATAGCTGATCTGATACCTGATAGCTGATCTGATACCTGATCTGATACCTGATCGATAGCTGATCTGATACCTGATCGATAGCTGATCTGATACCTGATCGATAGCTGATCTGATACCTGATCTGATACCTGATCTGATACCTGATCGATAGCTGATCTGATACCTGATCTGATACCTGATCGATAGCTGATCTGATACCTGATCTGATACCTGATCTGATAGCTGATCCAGTACCAGTACCAGTACCAGTACCAGTACCAGTACCAGTACTAGTACCAGTATCAGTACTAGTACCAGTATCAGTACCAGTACCAGTACCAGTACCCTAACAAATTCGAATCCGGACCCTAATTTTCGTAGGTGTATTGAGTTGGTATATTATTAATTGGTAATTAATTTATTTGTCTGAATGCATGGAGAATTGTTATTGATGTTTTTTCCTCAAGTACATTTTTTTAATTCGTTAACGAATAAAGAGTGTTCCATCGTTGATTATGAGCACGCAAAAAATGTTTGGAGAACGTTTGAGTGCAAAAATCTTTTGTATTACATGAAATTGTATTTAAAAACAGATGTACTCTTGCTAACAGACAGTTTTCAGAATTTTAGGAAAATTTGCAAAAGTATTTATAAGCTTGATCCATGTCAATATTTCACAGCCCCTGGCTTATCCTGGGATGCGATGTTGAAATGTGTCGGTATTAAATTAGAACTTCTTACAGATCTTGATATCTATAATTTTATATTAAATGGCATAAGAGGAGGTCTTGTTCAATGTACTAAAAGATATTCCAAAGCAAATAATAAATATTTGAAAGATTATGATATTAATAAACCTTTAGAGTATCTCATGTATTTGGATGCGAATAATTTGTATGGTTGGGCAATGTCAAGCTATCTTCCGTATGGAGGCTTTGAGTGGATTGATGATAAATCAGATGAATTTCTAAACTTTGATGTAAATAAAGTATTTGATACATCACCAATAGGCTATATTTTGGAAGTTGATTTAGATTACCCAATTAGTCTCCACGATGATCATAACGATCTACCATTTTGTTCACAATCTAAAAAAATTGGAGGATCAAAATGTTTCAAACTCATTGCCGATTTACATTCTAAAACAAGATACGCTATACACTACTGAAATCTGAAACAATGTTTAGAATATGGGCTTATTTTAACAAAAGTACATAGAATACTAAAATTTAATCAATCAGATTGGTTGAAAAAGTATATAGATTTAAATACTTACCATAGAACTTTAGCGAAAAATGCGTTTGAAAAAGATTTTTTTAAACTGCTCAACAATGCTGTTTATGGTAAGACTATGGAAAACGTTGATAAACGTAAAGACATTAAAATTGCTTCACAGTGGGAAACCACTAATAAGAACCATTTAGGTGTTAGAGCGCTGACTGCTAAACCCAACTTTCATAGTATAACAAAGTTTTCTGAAAACTTGTTTGCTATACAATTAGATCGCGTTTCTAGTCAATATAATAAGCCAATGTATTTAGGATTTGTGGTACTAGAATTATCCAAGTGGAAAATGTATGATTTCCATTATAGATATATGAAACCCAAATTTTGGAGATAATATATCGATAAACTATATGGATACTGATTCATTCATTTACACAATTAGAGCATCTGACTTTTACAATGATATTCGTAATGATATCTCCAAAGAGTTTGATACATCTGAATATCAGCAAGATAACGTTTTTAAATTTCCCTCCTTAAATAAAAAAGTTTTAGGTAAAATGAAAGATGAGAATAATGGGAATATTATGAAAGAGTTTGTAGGGCTTCGATCTAAAATGTACTCGCTTGATGTTGAAAACAGTGGGGAGATTAAAAAATCAAAAGGTGTCAAAAGATGTGCGTTAGAGAAAATTTCAATAGCAGATTATAGAAATTGTTTGTTCGACCATAAAATTATTGTGGATGAAATGTTAACTTTTAGATCTAAGATACATCAACTTTATACACAAAAGGCTAGGATTATCACAATTTTTACGGAGTAAATTCAGATATCATATTTTTTATATGAAATGATTAATCAACAAAACAAAATTTTTGGAAACCACAAAGAAATTTCTAGATTAATATTATTTTTTTTTTTTTGTATGAAATGATTAATCGAGAAAACAAAATTTTTGGAAACCACAACATTTGTTTTTTTGTAAACATAAAACCACAATAATATTTTTACGGAAGTAGCAATTGTTTAATCACAAAACAAAATATTTTAAAAACCACAACATTTAATTAGAACAACATAATTTGAAACCCGCAAAGGCATGTGCGTGAGAAAATTCTAGAATAATATAGAAAGTTCTAGATTATCATATTTTGTATGAAATGATTAATCAGCAAAACAAAATTTATAGAAACCACAACATTGTTATTCCTAATAAACGGAAAAGGTGGGTAAGTAATAGGAGGGGGGAGGGAAAAAGGCATAACCAAGTTCATCATTTAGCACACACACACACACACACATATGCGTACTTCGGCTGAAGATATATTTCAGAAAAAACCCGAAGATGTACTTCGGCTGAAGATATACTTCGGAAAAACCCGAAGGTGTACTTCGGCTGAAGATTATCTATTATGAATATAACTGCTTCAGGTTTATACGTTTAGTTGAATCAGAATCTTCTTAATATCAACACGAATAAAAAGCGGATCATACACAAATTAAATATTATATTTCAGAATAATAATATGGCGTGGATTACTGAAAATGTAAAATTAGCATTTGAAAATGCTCAACAAAATCGCGAGTTAGTTGATGAAGCTCTCGCTGTATGTTCTAATGCATTACGCTCACTAGGGAATAATCATCTGCGTAGAGCGAAGACTAATGGTGCTAAGCAGGGTATCCTGAACCAAATGGCCATTGTCAAAGGCTATAAAGAGCAGTTGAAGGATCTCCGTAGGACCGTAGGAGCAGGACTTTCCCAAACTAGCGGTAGGGAAAGCTGGCTATCTAATCGAATTAAATGGGTTGATGCAGAGTCGGCGTTTAGTGGGCGGTAAGTTTTTAATTTAAAACATTTATTTAAATATCATGATTATGACTGCTATAACGAATATTTATAGCTTAAGAACGGGACTCATCATGAACTTGAAGCACAAAGACCCGAAGAATTTCCTAGAAGACTGCGGTGAAGTCGTCCAGAGAAAAATAAAAAAAGCCTTGTGTGATGAGCTAGCTCTCAAAGTGAATGCGGTGTTTTGTGGGGAGTTCCACGTAATCAAGGGTGGAGATGAGCTTCATGAGGAGAAGTTCATGAACACAAAAAACGTGCCCATTTACCGTGATACGGAACTCGATGCTTGGTTTAAAGAGCACGTTCAAGATGAAATCTTAAAGAAGCTCGAGGAGTTTCAAGAGCGTGACAGTGGTTGGGCGTTGGCTGCCATTATAAACTTGGCTATCAATATTAATAAATTTACACCACAGCTCGGCTCCTCATACGTGCCGCTGCCTAAGCAGATTGAATCAAAAAAGGCTTGTGTTAATGTCAAGAATGATGACAATGCATGCTTTGCTTGGGCCATCATTTCTGCCCTCCACCCAGCTGAAGCCCACTCGGACCGCACATCGTCATATCCAGACTACAGAGGAAAATTGAATTTAAAAAATATTCAATTTCCCCTCATGATACGCCAGATCCCCCGCTTTGAGAAGCAGAACAACATATCCATAAACGTGTATGTTCTCCAAAAAAACATAAACACTTATACGGGATTACCTACTTATACTGTGCTGCCCACTTATCTGACAAAAGATAAGAAGAAGCAGCATATAAACCTCCTCATGATACAGGATGTATACCCTGCGGAGGATGAAGAAGAAGAAGACAACGATGTAGATGATGATGATGATATCGAACCCATCAAATACCACTATGTGTGGATCAAAAATCTGTCCAGACTGCTCTCATCACAAGTTTCACATCATAAAAACCCCAAATATTTCTGCGACCGCTGCCTGCACTACTTCCATTCAGCAGAAAAGTTGGAGATACATGCAGAAGATTGTGGTAAGATCAACAACTGCAAAATTCGTATGCCCACGGAAGCAGAAAAGATGCTTAGTTTTAAGAATTTTAAAAATAAGGTATCGGCCCCATTTGTGATATATGCTGATTTGGAATGTCTTTTGGTTGAACCAACTTCTCAAAAGAAGCCAAGGTCTGAAAAGACGAATACATGTCAAAAGCATATACCACATAGTGTGGGCTATTATGTTAAGTGTGCATATGACCCCACGTTATCGTTCTATAAAAGCTATCGCGGTGCGGATTGTATTGAATGGTTCGTTTCAGAATTGGAACAATTTGCTGAAGATGTTGAAACGGTATTTCTTTGTCCTCTACCTATGGATCAATTAACAACTGATCAGAATCGCGATTTTGATTTAGCTTCCACATGTCATATATGTGAAAAGTCTTTTAGTGGTGATGCCATCAAAGTTCGCGATCATTGCCATTTAACTGGTAAATATCGCGGACCTGCACATGAGGGGTGCAATATTAATTTTAAAGACACCCACACGATACCCATTATTTTTCATAACCTTAGCGGTTATGACTCGCATTTTATTATTAAAAATATTGCTAGAGATTTAAAAGGTCGGGTAGATCTGCTACCTATAAATAAAGAGCGTTATATATCATTCACTAAACGCTTGGATGAATATCTAATAAAGTTTCGCTTTATAGACTCATTCAAATTTATGAGTAGCAGTTTGGATGCTTTAGTTTCCACTCTCTCCACATTTCCTCTTTTAAAGACTGAATTTTCAGATTTAAATGAGCTGCAATTTAATTTGCTAACTCGCAAGGGCGTATTCCCTTATGATTATTGTGATGATATTAGCAAATTTAGCGAGACTTCTCTGACCGATATCACATATTTTTACAACAAATTAAACGATTGTATGATTAGTGAAGGGGATTATGAGCGTGCGAAAAAAGTCTGGCATGATTTTAATTTAGTAAATTTGGGCGAATATTCAGACCTTTACTTAAAAAGTGACGTGCTTTTATTAGCAGATGTCTTTGAGCAATTTCGTTCAAGTTGCTATAAAACATATCGTTTAGATCCAGCTCACTACTTTACGCTGCCAGGTTATACGTGGGATGCTATGCTTAAACATACAGATATCACCCTCGAGCTATTAACAGATGTTGATATGCTTATGTTTGTAGAGCGCGGTATTCGTGGAGGGCTTAGTCAGTGCAGTAAACGGTATTCTAAAGTGAATAATAAATACATGCCTGATTTTGATTCCACCCAACCATCAAAATACTTAATGTATTATGATGTTAATAATCAATATGGTTGGGCAATGTCCCAATATCTACCTCAAAGCGGTTTTAATTGGGTCGAGGATGTAAGTAACTTCAACGTTGAGGATATATCTAGTGATTCAGATATTGGGTATATTTTAGAGGTTGACTTAGAATACCCCCATGATCTTCATGATCAGCATAAGGACCTTCCGTTTTGTCCGGAGCATCTCACGCCTCCTAACTCAAAACAGTGAAAACTAATGGGAACTTTGTATAATAAAACAAAGTATATCATTCATTATCGAAGCCTCATACAGGCTCTAAAATATGGTCTTAAATTAAATAAAATTCATAGAATTTTACAATTTAAACAGTCTCCATGGCTAAAGACGTATATCGATCTAAATACACGTCTCCGAACGGCTGCCACGAGTAAGTTTGAGCAAGATTTGTTTAAACTTATGAATAATGCCGTGTTCGGTAAAACAATGGAAAACATTCGTAAACATAGCATCGTCAAGCTGGTTACGAAGTGGTTGGGCCGTTATGGTGCAGAAGCTTATATTTCAAAGCCCGAATTTAAAGCTTCGTCAATTTTCGAGGAGGGTCTAGTTGTAATCGAATTAAATAAGACTGAAATCTTTTTCAATAAACCAATATATGTTGGTATGTGCATCCTCGACTTGGCTAAAACAACCCTATACGATTTTCATTATGGCTATATGGTTCCTCAGTCCTCAGTACAGTCTGCTACACTGATACTGATTCACTTATATATGAGGTATGTTTCTCTGACTTGTATGAAAGTATTAGGCTAGATGCCCCCAAATACTTTGATACAAGCAATTATTCAATCATAAACCCATACAACATTCCCAATACTTTCAATAAAAAGGTGTTGGGAATGATGAAGGATGAAAATAGTGGAAGCATTATGACTGAATTTGTGGGCCTAAGATCTAAAATGTGTGCCGTTCGTGTAGAGGGACAAGACGCCATGAAAAAATCTAAGGGGGTTAAAAAAGCCGTGATAAAAAATAAAATATGCTTTAATGATTATGTTGTCTGCCTTAACAGCGGCGAAAACATGAAAGCCGATCAAAATTTGATCCAATCTTGTAAACATATTGTTAATAGCATCACCCAAACAAAAATTGCTTTGAATCCTCATGACGATAAACGATTTTTGCTTTGTACTAATTATAAAACGCTTCCGTGGGGTCATTATAGTATTATGGATTACTCTACTAATTAAAAATTTAATTCAAGTATATAATTAGCCTTAGTAGAGTAATCGCAATTTATTTTTTAAAAATATATTACATGTATATTATATTTAATATTTCAATGTACCAATTAAAAAATATTTGATATTAAGAATTATACTAATTCGATCGATGTTATATTCTAAGACTTAAAATACTGTTGAATAAAAAAAAAAGGCATTCCTAAAACCAGGTATATCATCATTCTCATCAATATAATGAAAATTATTGCTATCGCCCATCTCATTTTTTCTAGAGTTGAATTGGGTAATTTGCTGTTTAGCTACTTGCTCCAGCGGTTGTAGATTTTTAAAATAGGCTTTCATATATTTTTTTATTTTGTTATTTTATTTATATTTTTTGATGTACTATTTTGTTCTATATTAAATTTAGTTGGCTTTCCGGCTGGCGATGTCTTCACCAGCTTATACTTCCCACTACCAAGCTCTTGAACATCATCATCGGTCATAGCAGCATACCCTTTAGGTAAAAAACAGGACATTATCTTCTGACTCCAACATTATCGTTTCTCCATATTGCGTATTGGTTCTCATCGCATGGAGAATTGTTATTGATGTTTTTTCCTCAACTTCCTTCAAATGAAGGATTTCCTTATTTTGTTGATGCGCTTCCATGCGTGTAAGGAATGTTTCCATTTTGCTTGATGGTTAGCTTCTATCGTTTCATAGAAGTGAGACACCTTTTTATGAACGCTTCTCTTCAGCATTTTAACGCAATAAAATAAACGTTTGCGAAAGAGAGAGGGGAATGAATTTAGATCTCTACCTTGAGATATTTATGTCACACTTTTTTGTGAATTTCAACCTCCATAAGGCAATACATGGGATTTTGTGAAAGTCTTTGGTTTATTAAATTGTTTTATTTATTCTGCTTTCGTAAACAACGGGAAAATTATTTATCCCGCTTTCCACTCTCATTCGTAAACAATGCGTGAGAGAGAGAGATAGCTAGATTTTGAACAATGAGGGAGAGTGAGAATATGAGAGAGAGATAACTAGATTTTGAAGAATGAGAGAGAGAGAGATAGCTAGATTTTGAACAATGAGGGAGAGTGAGAATATGAGAGAGAGAGATAACTAGATTTTGAACAATGAGAGAGAGTGAGATAGCTAGATGACGAGGGAGGTTGGAAAAGTTGGGTTTGACTCACTTTTTGTGCATAACAATCATCACTAACATCGATATTCATTTCTGAGAAAGTCTTTGGTTTATTAAATTGTTTTATTTATTCTGCTTTCGTAAACAACGGGAAAATTATTTATTCCGGTTTCTACTCTCATTCGTAAACAATGCGTGTGAGAGAGAGAGAGAGAGAGAGGGAAAGAGAGAGAGAGAAAGAGAGAGGGGAATGAATTTGGATCTCTACCTTGAGATATTTATGTCACACTTTTTTGTGAATTTCAACCTCCATAAGGCAATACATGGGATTTTGTGAAAGTCTTTGGTTTATTAAATTGTTTTATTTATTCTGCTTTCGTAAACAACGGGAAAATTATTTATTCCGCTTTCCACTCTCATTCGTAAACAATGCGTGAGAGAGAGATAGATAGATTTTGAACAATGAGGGAGAGTGAGAATATGAGAGAGAGAGATAACTAGATTTTGAGCAATGAGAGAGAGTGAGATAGCTAGATGACGAGGGAGGTTGGAAAAGTTGGGTTTGACTCACTTTTTGTGAATTTAGACCCCCTATCTTAAATACACGCGTTTTTGGTCCAGAAACCTCATAGGTATACTACTCACGCTATTACAAATAGTCGTATTGTGAGTGTAGTATTCGAAAGACGAATTTAAATAGGTTGTTTTTGGAGTTGTCAGTGACGACGGCTCTAACAATGTTCTGAAGAGTCTCAAGTACTACAACTTTGTAGAATATAGTTATATTTATTCATTTGCTTCAATTTGAACACTTATTAGCGAAAAATTAAGAATACAAATTTTTGTTGATTAGTGTATTTTGCAAAGCTGTCAAGAAATTGGTAGCCAAGAATTCATTCGAAGATAGTTAATTTCTCTACAGGATCCTGAAAATGCCAAAATATAAAATATTTCAAAGCATATTTGACGTTTTTTCTGAAAGACTTTTAAAAGAGTTATGCAATGAGGAAAGAGCTAGAATATACTCGAAGATTGCAAATCAAATTTGAAACTTTAGGATTTTTATTTCATTACTGTACAAATAATAGCTAAAATATGATAATTAGGAGCGTAAACATATAAATCTGCGGGTCTCCCTAGACGTGAAAATGCAACATATAGTTGTCCTTGCGAAAAATATGGATTTTCTATGTTTAAGCGGGTAACTTTTAGAGCCTGACTGACCTTTACTGATTTTCATCGCAAATGCTCACCAAAAACGAAACTGCAGTCATTTGAAATTGAACACCAAATTCGTGCGTATCATTGGAATATGTGATAGCAATACATCGATTCCATTATATTTCCTAGTTAATAAATTGCGTTCGATATTTGGAAATACACAATTGATCAATTATTTAGTGGAAGCGTGGGGTAATTGTGATCCAATTTGCTATAGCATCGATTGACATTTTTTCATTTCCTAAATCCAACCACTCCTGAGACAACCGACATGCTAATGGAATACATTGCAGTTGCGCATAATAGTTGTTAATTAGGTATTAGTTTTATATAATATACGCATTTATTATACGCTTTAGATTTATTTCATAGCACTCTATAAATGTTTTGGAATATACAAGAATACGACGAGTACACGAAAACATTTGAGTTTATCAAACGCATTAAAATATACAAGTATACACCAAATATACAATGTGCCGATCACTATCGGCATTGTGTTGTACACAACATGAACATAAGAGACTATGAAACAAATTCAATTCAATATACTACATAAAGGGTTTTTCAACAGAGACGCTACAAAAGTAAATCGATAGGGACAGCAAACGACGCCATATTTTTTCCCGCTCTTTTGACATTTCTCTTCAGTAAGGTTTGCCATTTCATCATGGAAAGATATACGAGCCAACAACGAGTTGAAATTATTGAAATTTACTACCGAAATTTGGAGTCAGTGGCCTCAACTTTAAGAGCGCTACGTCATTCTGGCTGAATGGCTCATTTCTGGCTGAATGGCTTCGTCAATAAGCAAAATATGCGTTATTGGTCAGACTGCAATCCACACGTAATCCATGAGTCATCATTGCATCCCGAAAAAATTACGGTTTGGTGCGGTTTATGGGCCGGCGGCGTCATTGGGCCGTACTTCTTCCGTGATGATCAAGACCGGCACATTACTGTGAATGCGAATCGCTACCGTTCAATGATAACCGACTATTTTTGGCCCCAATTGGATAATATGGACTTGGAGGACATGTGGTTCCAACGGGACGGCGCCACAAGCCACACAGCGAATGCCACAATCAATTTATTGGAAACCAAGTTTGGTGAACGTGTTATCTCACGAAATAGCCCAGTCGATTGGCAGCCTCGGTCGTGCGATTTGACGCCGTTAGATTATTTCCTGTGGGACTACGTCAAGTCTATGGTCTATGCCAACAAGCCAGCGACGATTGATGAACTTCGTACGAATATCGAACGTGAAATTGTAGCAGTATCGGTCGATTTATGCTTGAAAAACGTCGAAAATTGGGTTCAGCGTCTGGACTTCTGCAAGCGTGCCCGTGGTGGCCATGCAAAAGAAATCGAGTTCCATACATAATGGCATCGAACGTACTTTCACAGGAATAAAGAATTTCATTGGTATCTGAAACCGGTTTTGTTTTATTTAAAAAAAACTTTTGTAGCGCTCTTATTGAAAACCCCTTTATATTGGAAAAGGAAAGTGAAGAATGCATTACATTGAGAATGAATTATATAATGCGTTATAATAATTACATTATATAAGACATTCCAAAGAGTCGAGGGGTAATGTCATTTTACAAAATTGCACATTGATTCCCCAGTGCATTCCCACATCTGCGAAGATGGAATGTGTTGTTTCTGTGTGTGGCGATTGTTCTTTCATTCGGAATGCCGTTATCTGTCGCCCCCTTCATAGCGCGTACAAATTTTACGTTTACGTTTTGCTTTGTTGTTTTATTTCTTGACAATTTTGTCAAAGTGATTTCAATTACAGGGTTGCTAACTCGCTGCAAAACACATATTTTCACATGAAATCTTATCTATCGTAAGTAATAGTAGGCAGACATAGAGTTGGCAATTTAGTTATTTTTGAAGTTTGTCACAATACGTCGTCTAACGGGAAATTTTTCTGATGGCTTAACATTGTATTTATAAACGTTGCAGTCGTCCACATGTTTCTATTAGAATCGCGTTAATAAGTCAGTTTGTGTTGCAACGTTTAGAGGTGAAGATAGACCAAATTTAAAAAATTTAAATTTAAAAATAAATTATAATAAAATGTTTTCTAAAAGGCATTGGAGAAGATTATTATCTAATAATTATTTCAAATGTTTTTTTTAACTTTAGTGTATATGCACATATATAATATTTTTTAAAAATAAATTTTGAAAGATATAAATAGCAAAGATAAAATACAGAATAGTTTATTTAATCCATGTACGTATGTATGTCGGGGGAATGCATTATATAACAAATTCTTAATTCATTAACAATAGAATGCATTATAAATAATGCATTAAAGAATTCATTCTTGATAACATATTAAATAATGCATTAAAAATAACGTGTTATATAATGTATTCTCTTTGTTTTGCTTCAAATTGATTTGTTGTTTTCAAATGTTTGATTTTTTGATTCTCATTTATTTTGCATTTTGTTTCGAAATGAATGATCTCATAAATACTAGTTTGTTTTGTTAGCAGTGAGTGAAGTAAAGTGAAAGTATTGAAGTGAACGTCCTGATATGCCATTCAAGATATTCATTGCAGAGTTTTATTGTACATTTGATTTATACAAAATGTATTTTCTATAAAATTATTAATGATATATAAAAACAAGTATGTATAAGAATCCACATGATATTATAAAAAATATGCACTGGATAGTAAGCGTATTAAAAATTCTAATTCACAAAGGCCACGAATAGGCATACAGAGGTAGGTTAAAAAATTATGGCCGCTAAATGAGTAAAATGTTTACTGTCGTGGCTTACTAAAACTTGTATATTCTATAATCTTTGCAAAATGATAACACAGTTCTAGTTCAAAATCGTAACAAGCGTGGCACCCAGTGGGAAAACATAATTCGAATACGCTTCTAGGTTGGCACTTGTTTTCGAGACATTTGAGATCGAAAATTATTGTTCCATATACCTAAAAAACGTTCCTAACATTTTTAAGTTATAAAAAATAAATCGGCGTATATCGGTTGAAAACATCTTATCGATAAACATGCATGCAAAACATAAAATAAAAATAATTTTTTGTTTGCAGTTTGACCTTATGATGAAATTACTAAACCGAACATTTTATGAAATTACTTAACAGAAACTATTTGCAAATGTATGGCCGGATAAAATTTGATTAGGAAACAATTGACATTAATATAAGTATGTGATATTTTAAATTACATGTCATGTTTTGTGTAAAATACAAAGAATATAAAAAATATATATAAAAAAAAACAAAAATCAAAATATTTAAAATTTAGTGCTTTTTTTTTGAAAATTACGCGGATTTGTTTGGGTTTGTTTCTTTTTGATATTTTAAAGTTGACAACCCTGATAATTTGCTTCCGTTATATCAAATAATATTGCAAAAATTTATATAAATGTAACTCTTGTCGCCTTTTGCACACTCAGTGTATTGTTTGCTTTCTCTTTTCGTATTCCTACACGAAAGTCGGTGCTGTATTCGTTAGAACAGCTGCAAACTTTTATTTTTTTTAACATATCCAGAACAACAACCTAAATTCATCATTTTGTACTCATTTTGGGCCGAAATCCATTCCAATTGAAACCATTTGCAATTGAAATTTAAAAAATATCAGGTTAATTTTGAAAAATATCAATTGTAATTTGAAAATTATATTTAAAATTTGAAATACATCAATTGAAATTTAAAAATTCTATTTGAAATTTGAAATACATCAATCAATCAAAAAGTTTAAAAAACATCAATTGAAATTTAAAATACATTAATTGAAATTTACAACACATCAATTGAAATTTAAAACACATCAATTGAAATTTGAAACGCATCAATTGAAATTTAAAAGACATCAATTGAAATTTGAAGGACATCAATTGAAATTTCAAAATTATTAACCAAATTTATGTATTTAATTATATCATCAATATATATATTGATATTAGTTTAATCAAAACCGAAAACAACACAGAACAACAAACCTTAAGTCTGTTCAGTTGCTCACATGGTTACTAAACCCATCAGACAGACAGAAAATACTTTGCCAACGAATTATTTCGCCCCCCCGTTGCCTTAAATAAGTTGACCAATGGAAATATACGATATATCTGCCAACTCCGATTAAGATGTAAGTTTCGGAACTAGTGACAATACAAGTAGTATTTTAGCAGAAAAGCATAAAACAATAAACAGTACCTATTCACAATCCTAATAAAATTACAAAACGTTCATGGAGCGTAGACTCAGCCTATTTTCCCTATGGAAATACTGGGCCACGGTCGTCAGAGAGAAGTTTAAAATGGGTGTCGTTCTTTGTGCGGACGTCAATCTGCACCACACAATTTGATGAAGTACCGGAGTGAGACTGGAATGTATACAAAATTCGACATAAATAATATAAGAAAGAGTTAAGATCTTCAAAGAGTAGTTCTTGGAAACATTTCTGCGAAGACATTGAAAACGCGCCTGAGACTTCCAGACTGCGCAAAGTCCTCTCGACGACTATCACATCTCTAGGACATCTGTCGGTAAACCTCCTGCTTAACGTACACTTTCAAGGAAACTGGCCCGAAGACATAAGGCCGGATTCACCGAACAACCACGTCATCTCGCAGGTTGCGGGAATCATCGTGCCAAAATAAACATTACACTAGGCAATCGGAAGTTTCAATCCCTACAAATCACCAGGCTTCTGAAACTTTATATGAGCTGTATCTAACTATTCTATATTTCCGTTATATGGAGAGAATCCAAATTCCGAAAACGGAGAAAACATCGTATGTTAGTCCAAAAATCGTTAGACCAAATAGTCTCTCAAATATTTTCTTCTGAAGACATTGGAGAGGATGACTGGTTCATATCTGCGAACGATCATATAGGAGTAGGTACTTCTTAGCTGTCCGAATGCCAGCACTTTTACAATTAAGGCAAATCTACGGAAACAGCTCTGCACGCTTTAATGAGTTTCATAGATTAGTTTATTTACCTGAAGGAATACACTCTTTCCGCATTTGTCGATATAGAAGGCGCCTTTCACAACGTCTTTCCGGGGTCTATAAAATCAGCTATATCGGACCAGGGAATCATTAATTTGATATACGGATAGCCTATGCGAAGGCGCATAATCTCGTTCCTGTGTCACACGACTTTAACTCAAGGTGTGAATAAAGGGACACTCGAAGCGGAAGTCCTATCACCACTTCTCTGGAATTTAGCACTAGATCTGGAAATGGACCTGGAAATTGCTGTGCAAGGTAAATACCCTTCCATATGCCGAGATGCATTTCAGGACTTAATCACAGAAAACCGAGCTCGTACTCTTTACCGGAAACCAGAAGTTTCCGTTTATTCAGCCATTGTATTAATGTTGTAGATACATCTAGCTGTGATTCTGGACAGTAATCTTACCTTCAAGTCAAACACAATGGATAGTATCGACATGGTTATATGTCGATGTTGCTTTATGGTATTGTCGTTTGGCTGCCAGATAATGTCATTGGTGGGCATCATGTGTGCCTTCCGCACAACCCCTACATAGGGTTTGGGGGTGTATCTCCACATATAACCCCTAAATTTTATGGAAAGGAAAATTGCTAAAGCGTCGGGAATCTACCTAAGACATTCTTTGCGATGGATCATCAGCTCATATGGGCATGGGACGATTCTAAGGAATCTGCGGCCATGCACAATAGGAGTCGATTATGACACTCACATCTATCTTTGAGGTTCTAGAAACTAGTAAGGCTTCTATACTTCCAAACTAGATTAATCTATGCTAAAGAGATGAGTTTAGACATTGCACAAAGGCAGAATCTGTGTGCTGGGCACTACCATTGGTGGCCTATTTTGGCCCCCTACATGAGCGAGTTCAGGGTACAATTTATTTCCAGCAAATGCCTGGGAATTTTGATTATAATCGCGGGCATTTGGTTTGTGTATTTACCCATGAGCATGTTGAATTCGATATGCCATATTGTTCAATTTCAGGCAGATATGTAATGCTTGAAGAAGAGATGTGGGTTCTTGGACGCTCAGTAATCGTGGCAAATCTCCTTTGAGACCTCTGACGAATGTATCGAGCGCCTCATCACTATAGGCATTTGTCATCAAGGCAAGACTACTTTCATCCAAGTCAAATCAATCTATCTCGTCCAGTATCACAGATAGATGCTGGTATACTGCTTGGTAAAACTCAGTTATTGTTCTGTGGCCCTGGCATGTCATAGTCACCTGATATTCTAGCGTCCCAATGTCTCGCCTATCAGAATAGTGCACCATTAGGCACTCTCTTATTTTGACCCAGTCCAGTGGCGTTCTGTAAGAATCGAGGGCAGTATCTGCCTCTCCAACAATTTTCGTTCGTATCGTATGGAGTATGGCGTAATATCTTCCCGTACCTTTGGTACCAACAAAAAGTTCCAGTATTCTCTCTACGGACTTACGCACGAGCCGAACTCACCGTCTTTTCCTGAGAATTCCCTTAGAGATCTCACGATATCGGAGATTTTGTCTAATTCTTTTATTCGAATTTTTGCTATCGGTTGGTCGCCACCTTCATCCGGGGTATCTTGTCTGAGGAAATCTGTCATTATGGCCCTAATCTCTTCCTTCTGAGCTATTGAGAGTCCACTAGAACTAGTATTAGACCTCTGCGATTGGGTCGTGGTGAGAGATTTATTTAGTCTTTCCGTTATTTCCTGACAGCATTAAGGCATATTTTCTTTAATTTTAACACTTGTTCAGAATTTAATAGGAAGGATTTAAGGGGAATTTATACTGAATATTTCTTTCTCTTTTTGTTTTTGATTCAATAAATATCAATCAAATTCTTTCACAACTGTCACTTGCCTTAAATACATAATTGTCTCATACTGGTGAACAATCTGCTCTTCTGCTGGTAACACACTTTTTTTAATTCTGTTTCTGTAAAATAACTCTTGCTGATTTGATAATATAGAAATTTTCTAATTTTCACTATTGATAAATTCTTTTCTATTGAATATCTATATCTTCACAAATTTTTCCTTTACAATTATTAACAATTTACCAGTCTTTAATTTTCTTCACAATATTATTTCTTCATTATTTACAATGTATATTTTACAATGTATCAAAATTTTACCATTCATTAATTTTTTTTCACATTGATTATTCTTTAATTTTCTCCTCAATATTATTACTTCTTTTTTTCTTAATTTGTTTTCACATTGATTATTCTTTAATTTTTTCTCAATATTATTACTTTTTTCTTCTTAAATTAAATTTTCTTTTCACATTGATTTCACTTTCACTTCTATGTTTTCTTAACACTACAGTAAGGCCGTGGCACCTCTCGTTAGCCAGTGGCTACGAAAGCACGTCTTTTCCTTTTCCTTTTTCATTTTTATTTCTTTAGGAAAACCCCTTAGTCCTTACTTGCCTATTGACTCAGGCAAAAGTATGTAAACACTTTAACGAGCTCCCTGCTCGGACGCCAATTAATAAAATATTAATTTAATTTGTTTTTTAAAAAAGGTTGCGTGTTGGATTCCAACACGTCTTACTTTATTTAGAACAAAAACCGAGCTGACTTTTACAAAACAATGAAGGCTTTAACTTTAACTTAATAAATAATCTAAAACGCTGACGTAGTCCACGCGCCGAGTGATGACTGCGGGAACGTTGAATGTTGTTTATTCGAGTTGTGAAATATGACACCTGGAATGTTGCTGCTGACGGTGTGTCTGGATGGGATACATGACATCTTTTACCGGTTTAACCATTTTTCTTATTTTTGAATAAAATGGTTTCTCGCTAATAGCCGTTTTCTTTGTAACTTAGCAAGCGATAATCGCTTGCTTGTAACCAAAACACGACTATTGTTTGCAAATTTTCTAATTCGAGACCAATCGATTTCCGTTGGTTTCGAATGCTAGAGAGAAATCGGTCAGATGTTGCTAAGAGAACATTAAATGAATATTCATTTCCACTTGTTCTACTTATTTTTCTGGTATAACGCTCTTTGAAATACCTGTAATCTTTATGCCTCTTTTCTTGAGGTTCCTCTGAAAAAATGCCCTATTGGTAGCAAATTGTTTTGGATTACATCTTTACCATTATTTAAAATATTATGAATAGTCTGTGACATATATATATCCATGAAATACAGCTTTATACATTTCTACCGCTTTCTTTGCATATTTTGCAAATTTCTCAGCAGGTATTTCATTACTGCAACTTGTCACGTCGTAGATTACTTTGAGTCTAAAGATCAATTGTTATTAATGATTAACAGCAATTGTTTCTGCAGCATCTGTTATTTCTACAGATTTTCCGTGTTTAACAAAACTTACTAAGTTACTTATCCGGTCTCGGACAACCCTGACCCCCCGGGACCTTACAAAACGAAGATAACATACCAACCAGTTCGATCTGTTGCTTTATTTCTCCAGTTGGCAATACCAAGTGTACGCAGGGATTTGTCAACCTGATCCCTCCAGCGGAGTCTTGGTCTTCCTATTTTTCGTCTTGATTCGAGCTCGGTTTCGAAAAACCTTCGTGCTGGTTCGTCTTCATCCATTCTACTGACATGGCCTAGCCAGCGCAATCGCGTTATCTTGGTCCGCTTAACTATGTCAATGTCAGGATAAAGCTCATACAGCTCATGATTCATGCGTCGCCGATACTCGCCGTTGTGCACTATAGGGCCATACATTTTTCGGAGTATTTTTCTCTCGAAGATTCCTACAGATGTTTCGTCTGCTTGCGATAGGACCCAGGATTCTGAGCCATAAAGCAAGACAGGTTGAATGAGAGTCTGGTACAGCTGGACTTTTGTTACTCGAGACAGGGCTTTATCTCTAAAGTGCTTGCTTAGCCCAAAATAACATCTATTCGCAAGCACAATTCTCCGCTTGATTTCAAGGCTGACGTTGTTGATTCTGTTCACGGCAGATCCGAGGTATATATATATTCGTCCAGTACCTCGAAGTTATATCGGTTATCAACGTTCACGCTTTGGTCTAATCGCGTGGAGGCCCTGTTCGTCGAAACCGTTAATTTTGTCTTGTCCTCATTCACCGTTAGACCCACTTTTGCTGACTCCTTCTCAATTCTCGAAAAAACCGCAGTAACTTCTCTAATTGTGCCCCCAATGATATCTATATCATCAGCATACGCGACTAGCATGTGACTTTTGCTGCTGATGGTTTTACTCATGTTGACTGCAGCTTTTCTAATAATGATCTCCATTAAGATGTTAAAGATGTTGTCGCCTTGCCTGAGGCCTCGCTTAGTTTCGAAAGGTTCGGTAAGATCCTTACCAACTTTCACTGCGGATTTGGTGTTCGTCAAGGTCATCCTGCAAAGGCGTTTGAGTTTTGCAGGAATGTGTTTAACAAAAGCCTCCTGTAATATTACCGTTATTGGTATTACCTTCTTCCTGTTGTGGCTGATCTATTATTAATCGAAGTTTACGAAATTCTTGCACATGTATTTTTTTTGTACTTATTTTCTCTTAATTTTCCTCACTAATCCCGATGGTCAAAATTCTTGTTTGGCAAAATTCTTGTTTTGTTTTTCTTTTCACAAATTAATGGTTACATACATACACAGCAACACAGTAGTAATACAAATTCTGTGAGGCTTATATTTGTCTCGCTCTAACGCAAGGTGTCTAGTCGGGATGTTGCTGCCTCATCACAGATCTTGACATTCAAATAAGAAATAGGGAATTTGCCAACATTCATATGAAAATTCAGCATTGCTGTTGATAGTATGTTTTGCACTTTTGATTTAGGCAATAATGCCACCATTTCTTGTCTTCATACCAAATCACGAAACCCAAACTGGACAATATTACCGACGCTTATTTTTTCTGTGCAGGTGGAGTTACAAGAACTGTTGACTTAACGTTTTCATTTCGTTTTCGTATAGAAATGTGAAATTGAAATGTATTTTGCACTTTTTGTTGACTTTTTATCGTTGGTATACATTTGTATTGTGTTTAACACAGCTATTTTGCCACAAAAACACGAAATGCGGTTGTTGTTGCTTTGTTCGATGTTGTGTACTATTGCCTCTATCTGGTATTATTGAACCCACGCTTTCCACCATTCAATGTTCACATGCAACCACACCTATGACGTTAAACCATAGAGTAATACTTAAGAGTTTCCATTACTCTCTTCGATGCCTCTTCATGATGACGAGGTACGAGTAGTAGGCCATTTCATAGAGTTTTATTTGCTGCTGTATTTTACCAATTTTACACTTTCGTTGGACATACAATTTAGGTGTCATTAGTATCAATTAACAATATCTACAATTAGTTTCTGTCTTCTTTGCTCTCTTATTCTCCATCATCGGCCTAGTACCTTCTCGATCAGCTGTGCCATAGAATCCCCCTGGTTAAACATATTGAGGGAATTAATTCGTCTATAAGTATAAGTATTAAATACGTCTATGCTTGATCGACCTGCCACAAAATACCAATTTGTTTTTTCAAAAATTATCTGTTGTCCAATTCTAAATACCTTTTAATTTCTTTCCTTCAAAATATTTGGCGAAGTTTTGTTTTCGATTTCAATGTTAATTTGCTTTTGTTTGCCTTACTTCCAAAACAGCTGTTTTTGCTATAAGTGTGGTCAACACAATGATTTTTTTTTGTAAACGATATGAACTTGTAGTCACAATACAGTAATAATCGCGATTAAATTGTTAATGTAGCTTTACAATTTCTAGTGGAAATGATCTAAAGTATTCAAAAATTCGGTCTATCTATGAAACCAACTTTTCTCCAGTTTCGAAACTTAAAAATATTGGAAATCGGGTTTTGTAATAAAGTATATATTTAGTAAAAATCAGTATGAAATAACCGGGTTAATCTGAAACCGACTGTCGTTGGTTATTCGGAATCGGTGTAAAACTGTAGGCCCAATCAGTGAGTGTTCACGGGATGTAATGTAATATAAATGAAAGCATGTTTTTGGATGATAGCCTAAATAGTGATTGAAATAAAGAAATAGACAACAGTATAAATCCATCCATCAACTATAACAATAATGACGACTTAAATGAACATGTTCAACCTTCTATGGTAAATTGACACCTTCGAGAGATTCAAAAGAGAATCTGTGTTATACAATCTGTTATACAAATTAAACAAAAAAGCTGATTAAAGTATGTGTTATTTTCTTTTAGTATTATTATAAGATTAAAACTGCAGCCAAAACTTGACATTTGAATTTAATAACTATGATTATTTTTTTGATTTTTGTGATCTGAACATTTGTCATTAATAATCTTTTTAAGCTTTACATTTAAAACATTTAAACATTAACATTTAAAACAAACATTGATTTGTTTTTATACAGATGAGATTTTTCTGCGCATATGATATAAGTGGCAGTCAGTGGGGGAATGGTTAGTGTCTTCGACTCTTGTACATAAAAACGTGGATTCGATTCCTGCTTAGACCACCTTACATTTCTTTCGACGACGGTCGCCTCGCTTAGTGATGGCGACACTATCGAGTACTTATCCATGAAAGAACTTCTCAAAATACCGTTCGGAACCGGTGTAATCACAATCAGTGAGTGTAAAACTAGAATGCGCACATCTCACTGATTGTGAGAAGCTCTCCCCAGTCCCTTCATGGACTGTTATTGGACACGATTTGTTACATATAAGTATAGATTTTTTTTCTAAAAAACGCTGTTAAACCAGTTTCCATCTCGGAGGGCTATTCGAAAACTTAGATTTTTAGATAACTCGAAAAACGGTTGTCTGAAAAAGTCGAGTATTTTAGCACTCTAATTGTAAGTGGGGGTTTCGGCATAGCACCCGCAAATGGAGTCCTATTGGACTAAAATATACCAATATTAGAAATGGAATTTCCTCATCTAATCTGCGTACTTACTTACTAAAGTTACGGTCAGATTGGGCAAATATTTGACGAAAAACGTCAAATATGTCTTGGCCGCAGCCTGACCATAAAATATTTTTGTGGAACTAACAACAAAACAGCTGATATTTACTTACTCACTTATCCGGTCTCGAGCAACCCCGGGGGGCAGGGACCTTACAAAACGAAGATAACATTTTTCGCCAACCAGTTCGATCTTTTTCTTTATCTCTCCAGCTGGCAATACCAAGTGTACGCAGGGATTCGTCATCCTGATCCCTCCAGCGTAGTCTTGGTCTTCCTTCGAGTTCGGTTTCGAAAACCCTTCATGCTGGTTCGTCGTCATTCATTCTACTGACGTGGCCGAGCTAGCGGCTTAACTATGCCAATGTCGGTATAAAGCTCATACAGCTCATGGTTCATGCGTCGCCGATAGTCGTTGCCGATAGTTTCGGAGTATTTTTCTCTCGAAGACTCCTACAGATGTCTCGTCTGCTTGCGATAAGACTCAGGATTCTGTGCCATAAAGCAACGTTCAACGTTCACGCTTTGGTCTAATCGTGTGAAGGCCCTACTCTGAAACCATTATTTTTTATTGTCCTCATTTACTGTCAGACCCACTTTTGCTGACTCCTCAATTATCGAAGCATCGCAGTAATTTCATTAATTGTGCGCCCAACGATATCTATATCATCAGCATACGCAAGCAGCACTTGGTGGGTTTACTCATGTTCACTGCAGTTTTTCTCATACTGATCTCCATTAAGATGTTAAAGAGATCGCAGGATAGGGTATCTCTTTGCCTCAGGCCTTGCTTAGTTTCGAATGGTTCGGTAAGATCCTTCCCAACTTTCACTGCGGATTTGGTGTTCGTCAATGTCATCCTGCAAAGGCGTATGAGTTTTGCAGGAATACCAAGCTCAGACATTGCTTCGTAGAGTTTCTTCTGTATCGGGCTATCGAAGGCCGCCTTATAATCGAGATATGGGTGATAGGTGTCGATTTGTTTTTCGTGTGTCTTCTCCAGAATTTGGCGAATCGTGAACATCTGGTCAATTATCGATTCTCCAGGCCTAAAGCCACACCGGTGGGGTCCAATCAGGTCACCGATTTAGTCTTTAGCACACTATACTTGATAGAGCCTTATATGCTACGTGGCACAGAATACTCGGTTCACCTTTTTTAAATATGGGACATAGTAAGTACACTGTGACTCCAATCGCCGGGCATGCATTCATCAAACCAATTTTTGCTAATGAGCTGATGCGTGCACCTTATCAACTCATCACCGCCAGCCTTAAACAGTTCCGCCGGTAATCCATCGGCTCCTGGGGCTTTGTTGTTCTTAAGCCGGGCAATAGCTGTTCTGACCTCATCTTCGACGTCGTCGTCCAAATTGTCTCATTGTCATTGTATATCTCAGATACCAGTGCTCAAGTAACATGCTCTGTACATCTGCGATGAGATTTTTGTCCTTTTCTTTACAAAAGGAATAGGAATTGTTTTATCAGGGTTGATAACTATAACTAACTATGTGGTTCTTATAGTTTAATAATTGCTCGTGGATTAGCTTCTTCTGCACTATTTTGTTTAGCCATGTCCATTAGTTCCGTTATTGACTTTTTGGCCGTTTCTTACACCTAAAGAGACGGTTTACCTTTCTTTTGAGCATATGCCGCTCAGTCGCAGTTCGCGTTGCAATTGAGTGAAGCATTGCTATATGTGCATCGTTCTTTTCCTCACTTGCAATGCGACACTCTCCATCGTACCATGGTTTGTTGTGAAGCGGTTTTCCAAAATCAAGTACGGTTGTTGCGGCAGTTTTTATAGAGTCGGAAATGGGTTTCCACTGCGCTTCAGGATCGTCAACGAGAGGGCGTATGTTGCGAGAGCTTCCTTGAGTAGGCTGTGGCTACCTCTGGTAATTGCAGCTTTCCGATGTCCAGCTTCCTCTGCGTCTGGTTTCGTACGATTTTCGCTCTACTTAATCTTGTGTGAACCTTTGCTGCTACCAGGTAGTGATCAGAATCGATGTTAGCTCCTCCGATCACTCGTACGTCCATTACACTGGATGAGTGCCTTCCATCAATTACCACGTGATGCATTTGGTTCTTCGTTCTTTGATCAGGGAATATCCAAGTAGCCTTGTGGATGTCTTTATGCTGGGATCTTGTACCACTAATGACCATGTTTTTTGCCGCGGCAAAGTCAATTAGTCTCATACCGTTGTCGGAACTGTCAGCATGTAGACTGAAATTGCCAATAGTTGGATTAAACACATTCTCCCTTCCTACTTTGGCATTAAAATCTCCTAGTACAATCTTAATGTCATGGCCAGGGCAGCGGTCATACATTTCCTCTAGGAGCTCATAGAATATGTCTTTGGCATCATCATCTTTCTCTTCTGTCGGGGCATGCACTCAAATTAGGGAAATATAAAAATATTTTGCTTTTATGCGGATTGTGGCTATACGTTCACTCACAGAATTGAACCTAGAAACTATAGTCGTGTTTTGGTTACAAGCAAGCGATTGTCGCTTGCTAATTTGCAAAGAAAGCGGCAATTTATCGAAAAGGCATTTTATTCAAAAATATGAATAAGGGTTGAAAACGGTAAAAGATGTCAAAAAAAATTGTTTAAACTTAGCGAAAATGATTCTCGTCGCTAAGTTCTCGCTAAGTCTTCGATAAGTACTTCATACAAAACAAGCGAATATATAAGCAAGCGGTGTAACCAAACACGCTTTATATGTCGCAGTCTTTTGCCAACTACAAATCCGCATCCAAATTCGTGTTTTTTCCTATGGCAACTGTCGTATATATTGCAGTTTCTTTTTCTTGTTCAGCCATGGCCTGTCCATCGCATTTCCTGGATACTTTCCAAGTGCATATTCGTAAATCGTGGTCCTTATAACGTTTGCGCTGGTCGTCAACAAATAGGGGTTGTTTATGTTTTCTTGTTCGTTTATGTATTTTCACTGCCATTATGAACGGTGGCGGGAGGCAAACCTAGTCCACCGTGTTTTTGCATTTTACCTACTGCCAGGATATTTGATTGCAGCCGCCAATTATGGTTCAGACGCTGACCAGGATGCAATATGTCGAACCTGGATTTTCTTCTTTTGGTTTCTATCCGCCGTTGGCCCGTATTTTTGGCTCATCCGCCGTCTAAGGACAAAAGAATATGCCCGATTGTTTGATGAGCTTCAGTGACATCAGTCACCTATTAAACTTAATTTGCTGCTCATTTGCTTCCCCTTCTCACTCTAGTTTTCCGAAAAGTCATTGCCCAAGACATACTTCGCGGAAGTAGTGAGCTGGCTGGACTGCCAAATGAAGGAATCGTTTCTGGCCACTCCCAAGTGAATGGCTATCAGAAACTTTCCACTTCCACGGACAGTCCCATGTTGATTGTCTATGCGATTAAATTTCAAAAGCTGAAAATTTATTGTCAGAATATTGGAGGAATGAGAACGAAATTGAATGGTGTTTATCAAGCTTCTGTCCACGCTGACTTTGATGTTATCGTTTTGGTTGAAACCTGGCTCAACTCGGATTTTACTGACGCTGAGGTTTTTGATGCTGAGATTTATATGGTTTTTCGTAAGGATAGGTACTACTCCTGAAATAATTGTGTTAAGGTTGGAGATGCTATAATAGCCGTTAATAAAAAGTTTATTTCCCCAATTTGTGTGCTTTATAATGCTGATTCGTTAATAGACCAACTGTGTACTTCTTTAGATGGCCGTAATGGTAATACAAAATATCATTGATATTGCCTCAAATAATAAGAAGAGTAGACGTCTTGTCTTATTGACTTTAATCTAAGTAAAGTTTCATGGGCTTTATATCCCAATTCTGATTCTCTCTTCCCCATTAGTGTAAGTAATTCACTTTAAGTTAATGTTATTGATTGTTTTCTCAGTCTCAACTTGGTTCAAATTAATAGGTTCAATAATCGCTTAGGAAAGATCTTAGATCTAATTTTTATTGATCGAGATTTAACATTTGACATAAGTAACTGTTTAGATCCATTTAGTAAATCAGATATGCACCATATTCCATTGGAGAAATCTTTGGCATTTTATTTGTATTCAAGAAAAAGTAATGTGAATGGCCTTGATTTCACTAAATGTAATTTAGATTTTATTAACAGTTTAATCGCAGAAATTAATTGGGTACAGGTATTTGACGGTTGTGATCTTAATATTTGATTTGACAAATTCATTTCCTCAGTTTATAGAATATATATGTATATAGAATATGTTTCGCCTTGTATTCCTCGAATACACAAGCTACCGTGGTATACGAGAGGTCTTAAGAAGTTAAAGAATAAACGTAATAAACATAATAACTTATATAAATCCACAAATGGTTTACATCATCAATAACTCTTTGAACGTTATTCAAGAGAATTAAATTTTTTGAATAAGTTTTTGTATAAATAGAATGTTTTTAATTTTGAGAAGAATACGAGTATTAAAATGAATCCCAAATCTTTTTGGCATTTTATTAATTCTTAAAGAAATTCATCGGGATTTCCTGCTAAAATGTTTTTCGATGGCAAAGTTTCTAATTCGACTTCTGAAATTTTTGATATCTTTGCGGACTATTGCAGTTCCAATTTTGTCCAGGGTATGAGTAATGGAATAAGTAGTGTGAATCTAAATTCGTCAATTGACTTTAGTATGATACAATTATCAGCCGATGACATATTCTTCGGGATTTCTAAATTGAAACGTTCTTTTAAGTTGGACAGTGATGGTGTCTGTGGTACATTTTTTAAATATAGTAACATTGCATTGGTCATTCCACTATTGATTTTGAATAAGTCTTTAAGTGGAGGCTTACTTCTTGATAAATGGAAAATTGCATCCACAACACCGATGCAAGGGATAACATTATAAATTATAGACCCATATCTAAATTATCAAATATATATATCTAAAGTTTTTGCACAAACTTCGAGGCTAGGTCTATAATCTCACCCTATCAGCATGGTTATGTTAAAGTTCGATTTACAGTAACTAATTTGTTAGCTTTTGCAGAATACTGCATTTCTAGTTTCAGTCTTGGCTGTCAAGTTGATACAGTATATATGGATATTTCTAGAGCTTTTGGCAAAGTTTCACATAATGTGTTAATTTAGAAATTGTCTGATATTGGTTATTATTCCATGTTAGTAAAACGGGTAGTGAGTTATCTTTCGAACAGAATAAGTTATGTTTCTATAGATTCTGTTAAATCGTATCACTATAATGCTACATCTGGTGTACCTCAAGGTAGCATTCTTGGTCCATTACTTTTCATTTTATTCATGAATGATATTTCATTATTTATTCAACAATCTCAAGTTCTGCTTAATATAGATGATTTAAAGATTTTTTTACGTATTAATTCCATTGCTGATGTTTTTCGCCTACAAAAGTATATCCATAATATTGTGCAGTAGTGTTCTACAAATTATTTGAAAATTAACTTGCAAAATGTTGCCTGGTTTTGTACTACAAATGCAGAAATCCGATTTTTTATAAATACTCCATGGATAACCAGGCTTTAGAAACCAGGGACGAAATAACGATTTGAGTGTTGTTTTTGATTCTAAGTTCACTTTTGTTAATCATGTCAATATGATTGTTCCTAAAGCATATTCTTTACTTGTCCTTATCAAGAGGAATTGCTGTGATTTTTCCGATCCTTACACAATTAAATTAGTGTACATGTCAACGCTATTGACTAAATTAGAATATGGGTGCATAATTTGGAATCCATTTTATGCCACTCATATGTCCCGACTTGAAAGAATTCAGAAAACTTTTTATCGCCAATACCAGCCTATTTTGATGGTGTAGACTTATTCATTTAAAATCTCTTGGAAATAGAAGAGTTTGTTATCATTGAAATGCATTTATAAATTAGTTTGTGGGTATATTCATTGTCCTGCCTTTCTTGGCTGATCGAATTTAATCTTCCCATTAGGTTTTTGCGTCACAGCTCTGTTTTTAATTTGCCTATTCATGGATCTAACTATTCGGCTAATGAACCTATTAATAGAGCCTTAAATTAATTTAATAAAATTTCTAATCAATATATTGATATTTTTTGTGTCCATATTGGATATTAAATATTTTTAAGTAAAACTTTGTTATTATTTTTAAGTTATAGTCTGGAAGGATTTTTGAATATCCATAGACTGAATTAACTAAATAAATTAATTTCCATAGTTCAACTCCATTTTATGCAACTTGAAGGAGATTAATTCACTTAGAAACCCTATCTTATCGTAGAACCAAGTGTTTTCTATTGTGTTTACTTATATACTGTAGTAGAATGATTATATACGAATGACAATGCCGTTTAATACTAATCTATTGCAACCCTGTTACGTAGAATATACTATATACTAGAATAACCAAGAATGAGAAGCATAATTATACTGAAAATTAAGAAAAGACGCCATTAGTAGTGCGACCAGAAAAGCGTTTACAACGCCAGGTTGTAATTGTAATTCTAAAGCAAAGCCAAATTTAGGAGCAGAAAAAAACAGCGCTTCAGAAGAAAACTTAAGGAAAAATTTAAAAAGAAAAAAAAAGAAAAAAACTTCAGTAAAACTTAAGGCAAAGGAAAAAGGAACACTTATGAAATATGAGCGTCAGGGACGAAATAGCAGCCCAGTTAGTGACATTGGGAATTGATTTTCCAGAATTAGCGTCATTGATGCAATTAAAAGGCATGCTATAGTTAGGATATTGTGGGAACAGACACTTCGCGGGACAGCCAAGGAGAATCGAAAAAGGAAAAAACAAATGACGTACAATCTGGTACGGAAAACTCCAACAACAACATAGATGGCGTCCAACGGATATGTGCAGGCTGATGATAGCGTACAAAATGACGGAAATTTGCAAAGCGATAGCGTCTCGGACTGCAGCCAGCAACATGCGAACGACTTGTATCGCATTGAAGATCAATTGATGAAACAGCTGCGTATCCTTAAGTTGAAAAAGGGAATTAGCGACTTGGAGAACCAGACAAATGACAATCGAAGAAAAGTCATCATACATTTCTCTGATGTGGAAAATACATTGCCAAAATTCAACGGCCAATTTGCCAAATGACTACATCATTTTGAAATGGATCGCTGATTTTGAGGAGATGACGGCTATACACGGGTGCACGCAAGTAGAAAAGCTAGATGTACACTGACCGATAGTGCAAACATATTCCTCCGCATGATCTCATCGGATTCGTGGGAAGACTCGAAAGCAAAGTTGACCAAGGAATTCCACAAGACTCTGAGCGCTAGAGATATATTGCAAAAACTAGAGTGTAGCTGAGTTAGTAGAATACAAAGGACAATACACGAGCAGTATCTATCTTTTACAATGCAACGACAATAGAGGGCTTGAAAAAAGTCATACCGAGGTATAAAAAAAATCATTTGTGAAACAAAGCCAAGCCCTTATAATAAGTCCAAGAATGAAGGAACGGAGAATGTAAGATGTTTTAACTGTTCAGGGTATGGCCACTACGCAGCGAACTGTACAAAGGAGAAAAGAGCTACAGGAACTTGTTTCAAATGTGGAAGTCGGGATCATTTGTATGGAACTTGTCCAATGAGGGTTATATCTACAGTGGAGGACTTACAAAATCTGAAGTATAATGTTCAGGTAAGGGTCATTTTTGAGAATTACGGTGGAAGTCTAAAGACTTATGTTTTTTGTTCTCTTTTGGATACTGGTAGCCCTAATTGTTTTGTAAGGAAATCGATAATTAATTCGGCAGTTCCTTGTGCGCAGCTAGGGGGAGAAGAAGTTTCGAAGTTTAAGGGTGTTGGCAGTGGAGTGATGAAAGTGTGCGGTAGTATTTTGTGAAAAATTTAATTTGATCTCATTTTGGGTAGGGACTTTTGACGTAGAATACGTCTTACCTTACGGTATGAGGAGTCATGTCAGGTTTTTATTGTTGTAATCTTTATTTCATTGAATTTGAGGAAACGGCTAGATGAATTTTTTTAAAATTTTTTTTGTAGGTAAATGAAGATGTTATCTTTCGTTTGATATACATTTCATATTGGTTGATATATTTCTAGTATTTTAATTTCTCAAATGAAAATTGTACATACACTCAAACATATGTGTGGTGTTTGGTTGAGTGTTTTTGGTTGCTCAACATTGCTTAGGAACACGTATCTAGTAAAAAGTGAAACGAACAGCAAGCTAATGTTGCTTGGCAACATGTATCTAGTAAAAAGTGAAACAAACAGTAAGCTAACGTAATAAAGTTTTTTTGCGAAAGCTTCAATAAAGCTGTTGTAACATTAATTTTGAATTGTAAAGCGTAAAGCTTTCACACAACGCTCGAATGCTAATGCGAAGACTCGATAAGGTAAACCTTTTTTAATATTAGGGCGGCTCTCTCAACATTCGCAGAACTTATTTCAATAAAAATATTAATTAAAATACATAAATTAAATTAAGTTTAACAAAATTGAACATAATATTTTTTTTTAAACGGACTTGAATCAAATGCCGTTGGTAAATATAAAAATTACAGCAGACAGTTGTCCGAGGCCTTCGGCCACGGACTGTCCCTGCAGGCTGTGACAGAGACACGGCCATTAAGTTTAACGTAGAATACGCCATCCGATAAGACAGAAAACATATATAACAATAAATGATAAATAATATAAGCAAATGAATTTATTGTTATAGATGTTTTCTGTCTTGGCCGAAGGCCTCGGTCAACTGTCTGCTGTAATTTTTGAATTCATTGTTTATTTCTTTGTATATGAAGAGTGTCGAGTCTAAAGATAATAGATTTTTTGGTAAAGTTGACTCGAAAATGAATTGTTCTATTGTTAAATTGCAGAAAATTAATAAAATAGAGGATCTGATGGACGATGATAATGTGTTTGTTAAGGTAAGTGACGGGACTGATTCGGAGGTCGGTGTGGGTCCTAATTTAACGGAAGGTGAAAAACTCAAAATCCGTAACATAGTCAGGGAGAATTATTTTGATAAATTTTGTTCGGGTTCAGTTTCTTCGGGATACGAGGCTAAAATTTTGGTTGGCTCAGTTGACATATCTTTTTGTTCGCCAAGGCGACTTTCTTTCGCTGAAAAGCAAAAGGTTACTGCCATCATAGACAAACTTTTGAAAAAGGGTATAATCAGGCACAGTAATTCTCCGTATGCTTCACCTATTGTTCCGGCTTAGAAGAAGGAGAGACGAGAATGTGTGTGGACTACAGGTCCCTGAATGAGCTTATAGTCAGAGATAATTACCCACTTCCGCTAATAGATGATTGTTTGGAGCATCTAGAGGGGAAGAAAATTTTCACGATAATGAACTTGAAGTCTGGCTTACACCAGGTGCAAATGTAGGAGGATTCCGAGAAATATACGTATTTCGTTGTCCCTTGTGGGCAGTATGAATTTCTAGGACAACCCTTTGGGTTGAAGAATGCTCCGGCTATATTTCAGAGATTCGTGGCGTACATTTTCTGTGATTTTCTTGAGAGGAATGAGATCGTTGTGTATATGGATGACATACTGATAGCATCGCTGACATTTGATGAACATTTGGAATTATTGGGTAGAGTTTTGGAACGACTAGCGGAACATGGGTTGGAACTGAAATTTCGTAAATGTAATTTGCACATAGGGAAATTGAGTATTTGGGTATGATGTTTCGGAGAGTGGTATTCGACTATCCGGGAGTCATATCAGGGCGATGTCTTTGTATCCGGAACCGAGAAATGTGATGGATGTTCAATCCTTTTTGGGTCTATGCTCTTATTTCAAGAAATTTGTGAAATATTTTTCACTTACTGCTCGGCCTCTGTATAATTTGACCAAAGATGGTGTTCAATTCGACTTCTCTGCGGAGTGTAAGTTAGCTTTCAATACTCTGAAGGGGCATTTGATATCAGGCCCAATTTTGGCTATATACAGACCCAAGAGAGAGACCGAACTTCATTGTGATGCTAGTGCTTTAGGATTTGGTTCGATTTTGCTAAAGAGACAAGATGATGGCGAATTTCATACACAGAAAAAAATAATTTTTCAAAATAATTCAAACAAAATATTAATTGAAAATCCTGTGATAAAAAAAATCGCTATCAGCTACCATATTTGTAGGTTGTTTATTGGAAAAATATTATTTTTCAATCGATGCAAAATTTCACCCATCTACGAAAATATATGTACGTTATTTATCAAAAATATTTTCGTTTTTAGTCGATGAAGAATTTGACATATTAACAAACTAAATTGTAGCTCAGTTTTCGTTTTGTCTTCGATCCGAAGTATTTTTAGAAATTTTGTTTGTTTAAAAAAAAAAATTAAACAGCCGCGGTAGGATTCGAACTCACGTCCACTGGAAGATCGTTTGTGACACAGTGTCGTTACGGGCACCGTCTAGTCCGTTATGCCACCGACTGCCTGTACAAACATATCTCTAACTAATGTTATGTGGTTGTTCGTATCGTATTTACTTCGTTAAATATTGGGGTATTTCTTATGAATTTTTTTGTTGGTACCATTTATCGATTTTCATTTCAATATTTGGAAATATTTCAAAATGTAATTGAGTGCTGAGATTTTTCACGTATCAATTTTTTTTGTTAAAATTTTACAGTCGTCTTTTTTTTCTGTGTACGGTGTCATATTTTTCGAAAAGGACAAGTGAGGCTGAGTCGCGATACCATAGTTTCGAACTAGAGACATTGGCGATTATTTATTCGCTGCGGAGATTCAGCGTATATTTGGAGGGTATTAAGTTTAAAATAGTGACGGATTGTAACTCTTTGCCACTCACCCAGAATAAGAGGACCATTAATAGTCGCATTGTAAGATGGGCATTGGAACTAGAGGATTATGACTACTCTATTCGACATAGACCGGAAACGAGGATGGCCCATGTAGACCCATTGTCTAGGAACGAATTTGACCCCGAGGATGTGGTTATGGCTATTGAGTGCGAGGACATTGATTTTCAGCTATGTGCGATGTAATCTATGGACGATACTATAAGTAAACTCAGACTTGAATTGGAGGACAGTAACTTAGATGATTACGAAATGGTAAACGGAGTAGTTTATAGAAAGGATAAGGAAAATTTACGATTATTTGTGCCACGGTAATTCGAGATGGAAATTATTAGGAGTATCCACGAGCAAATCGGACATTTGGGGGTCGACAAATCTTAAGATGAAGGATAACTATTGGTTTCCGGGAATGAGGCGGCACATTGAGGATTTTGGCAAAAGTTGTTTACGGTGAATTATGTATTCGGCAACACAGAGGCCAAACGCTATTCATAGCATTCCGAAGGAACGGCGACCTTTTCATGCGATTCACCTGGAAGACACATTTTAGTTGTCATAGATGCGTTTACAAAATTTGTCCGATTATATCCGGTGTTGACGACAAGCACCAAGGAGGTAAACGCGGCACTGGTTAAGTATTTTGATTATTACAGCCGTTCGGATAGATGTATAACAGACCGTGGCAGCTGCTTTACGTCAAAGGAGTTTGCGAAATTTTTAGAGGAAAGGGATGTTAAGGTAGCAGAAACGATGACAGAACCTTAATAGGTATGTTGGCTAAATATAGTGAACCAGGTGCTCACTCTGGCTGGGTTAAGCAGTTAGGGAAAGTAGAATTTGCATTTAACAACACGGTGAATAGGTCAATTGGTGTTACTCATATTTGGGGTAAATCAACGGGGGGAAATAGTGGCCAAACTCACAGAATACTTAGACGAGAACTTTTCTGCCCCGGGGGTTAAGTGGATGTGATAACATGAAGGGCGGATACCAACATAAGAAAATCTCAGGAGTACAATGAGAAAAGGGCACAGTTAACACTTTTAGTGAAGGAGATTTTGTGGTTATGAGGAATGTGGATACATCTGTTGGGGTTAATAAGAAATTATTGCCGAACTACAGAGGTCCATATGTTGTGCGCAAGGTGCTGGCGAATGAGTTCACAAAAATTAATTGAAACCTGTCTTGTTATTGTTACTGCATTACTTTATATACCGATTATTACTTATACATAAAAAATATTAAACTAAATCTGTTCTGCTGGTGAAAATAAAACGGTTTAGGAAAACTGTATTTGAAACGAAATGCTACAATATATAGAAATTATACAATCCTTGTGATTTTACTTCTAATTTTTTGCACTTGGAGCAATATCCAGCTCTCCATTCTCTCTCTTGTCTCTTTTGTAGATTTTTCTAAAAATAATTGAATGTATTGTCGCCTGCATAAGGAAAAACAATATAAATTCTATAATGACGGGTTTTCCTCTTTGAAGCTAAGATACGCTCAGGGGTTTCTAGAGGCCGTTACATACCATTTAAATCGAAAGAGAGAACGAGCAGTTGTCAGTGTTTATTGATTGTTCAATTCATTCCACATTTGACCTTAAACTAATTCCCAATGATACGTTTTAATACACACTATATAATATTTCACATGGGTAACTTTCGCAGTCTCTAACCCTTGCGGGACTTTTAGAGGGTTATATTTCTTGAATAGCCTTGCGTGGATGAACATGACAGACGAAAGGTACAAGGAAGTCGATGTCGGTGCTTTTTTTTAACAAGCCAACAGTCAGGGGATGCTCCCTATAAATGCAGTGCATTGTGTTGGCGAAGGAAAATTGAGGTAGTGGAGGATGGAAAGAGGGAGTAGTGTCTGTTGACATTTGCCTTGAATCTTTGTATGTCATAATTGATGGGAAATACACTAGCCGGAAGTTTATTCCACATACGGACTGTACGGCTGAAGAACGAATTTTCTGTCGCCACTCGATAAAAAACGGATGACAGTTCCAGCAAAGCCGCGTACTTCGGCTAAATATCCTCACGTCTGGCATAAGTTGACGGATATCCGAGGAACACATACTGTGGAAATATCGATAGAACAGCGACACGCAACCCCTATTTCGACGATGTTCAAGGGATGCAATAGAGGTGGATACCCTACTGTCCCCTATCAACACCGTCGCTCTTCTCTGGACACGGTCGAGAAGCTCCAAAGATGTCCTAGGATCTCCTCTGCCGTGCTTATAAAGAGGACTCAAGTCCACTTACCTAAATTTTTCAGAAGAAGCAGATTTCTGAATTCTGCTTGGAGCTTCATTTGTAATAAGAAACCTTCTGTTTTTTATAATGAAATTAATAACATTTATGTAGTTTTGCCGCAATTTCCAACCATAACAAAAGATGCAAAATGTTGCTACCTTGAGCATCAAAATTTTTTTTAATATTTTGGGGTTGAATCTTTCTTAGTAAGCAGACCTGCCCATATATGGGAGTTATATTCCATCTTTGGCATGATGTAGGTGGTGTAGATATTGAGAAGATCAGATGGAGTGAAGTATTCTGTCCTTGGATAAGTTCTTGTATGTCTACGTAAGAGAATGCAAAAAGGCAGTAGCTGTCTGGACGACGATGAAGAGTCTGTTCGAGGATACAGGTCTAGACGGGAAGGTTGGTTTACTGCAAAAGCTATGCTCGGTTCAGCTAGAAGACTGCCGTTCGGTGGAAGACTACCTTTCGCAAATTATGACGACGGCACAAATGCTTGGTTCTATTGGATTTATTGTGAATGATGAGTGGTTAGGATGGATGCCTATTATTAAAAGGCTTCCAGAGACGTATCGCAAAATGATTATGTCTCTTGGAAGTTTGGTGTAAAAATCACGGCTGATTCAATAAAAATTAAGCTTCTTCAGGATGTCACAATCGAAAAATCTGATAATTCTTTGGCCAGCAAGAGGACATTTCCTGGTAAGAAGAAACCATCTGGTAAATCAGACCTAAAGTGTTTCGCCTGTGGAGGAGTTGGGCATTTTAAATCTGAATGTCCTACGAAAAAGAATGAGGGTCGTGCAAAGTCGACTACGACTTCTCTTTTGCAGGATATTCCGCACAAAATCGTATTAATGGTTGGTACATCGATAGCGATGCGTCGGCACATATGACCATGGATTGAAATCTCATGAAAGATCCAAAGCGAAGTTCGGGACAAGTACGAATCGCCGATGACAATGTATTGAATGTCGCAGCAAAAGGTGACATTAATCTTGATGTCGTGAGAAATGGTGATGCAATTTTTATCCGTGTAAGAGATGTGATGCACCTCGAAGGAATATCTGAAAATTTGTTGTCCGTTAGCCAAATGGTGAAAAGGGGAAATCGTGTCATGTTCGATAAGACAGGATGTAAAATTCTAAATGTTGACAATTAAGTTTTGGCTACAGCTTCATTAGTAAATGGTATGTATGCGTTGCATTTTCCACGTATGGTTGAAGGTTTCCTTGCCAGTGACAAAGGCTCAGAAGTGATGTGGCACAAGCGGTTCGGCCATTTAAACTGCAATGCAATGAAGTTGCTCAAAAGTGGCATGGTTTCTGGCATGAGTTTCGACGAGGTAAAATCTTCAAGATTGTGTAACGGATGCGCTGAAGGCAAACAATGTCGCAAAAGTTTTTCAACTGAAGGACATCGAGCAACAAGAAAATTTGAAGTTGTTCATTCTGATGTCTGCGGCCCCATGGAGTTCAAGTCCCTTGGCGGAATACGATATTTTGTTGTGTTCTGTTGTGTTGGCGGAATACGATACTTTGTTGTGTTCATAAAGCAAAATTCTGAAGTTGTTAAAAAGTTCCGAGAGTGCAAAGCAACATCGGAAAATCAATCTGGGGAAATGCTTCAAATTCTTCGAACAGATAACGGAACGGAATACACAATCCAGGAGATGCAAAGGGCTTTAAAATAATATGGTATAGTTCTCCAAACATCCGTACCGCATAAACCTTAACAAAATGGCCTTGAAGAGCGAAACAACAGGACAGTAACAGAAAAGGCACGTTGTATCCTCCACGATTCCAAATTACCGAAAAGTTTTTGGGCAGAAGCCGTAATGACGGCAGTGTACATTGCGAACAGAAGTCCCCACTCATCGCCAGAGGAGTTATGGACCGGAATAAACTTTTCAGTCCTAATTTTATTGTTCATCGAAACACTGTGTTTACTTACAATAATTTTGCTAAATGCAAAACTTGCTATGCAAAGTATCATAATTGCTGTTCCTGGATTGATAATGATGCTGAATATAAACAATTGAAAAAATCCAAAACATTGTTTTTAATTGCAATAATTGTGTTAAATCATCAAATGATTTCATTGCTGTTATGTCAGTTTAACAGCCCAAATTACAGAGCTTAAAAATCAGTTTGTTTTATTCTCAAAAAACAACAATACCGAGAATATTCTGCAATTGCCTTCTTCTCTTCCTAGTGCGGTTTCTAAGTCGGCTCAGTTAGAGAGTAATTAACCGGTTAGAGAGTAATTAACCGGTTCCATCGAATAGTGCTGAAAATTTTGTTGTTTCTAATTGCAATCACGATGATACGAGTACTAGTAATAACAATATGTGTGCTGTTACAAATGATGATGCTGAAGTTGGTTATCGCGGTGCCGTTGATGATCATAATGTAAACAATAATGTATATTATCAGCATCGTAGAATGAGAAGGTAAACTCAGTAGGCAGCTGATTTAAATTTTTTCTTGTTGTTTAGTTGGCCGCTTCTGTCAGATTCAAGGGCTTTGTTTTTGTGTTTACATTTATTGTTATACATATGCGCTGACTTTGACATGAGGAGAGCCTAAACAAAAACAAAATTCATGTTCTTGTTGCCCACAATTGTTGTTGTATCTACTGCGACTACGTGGTATTTTTACTATGATTATCAATGTGGATTCCGCTCAGAGACTAATTGATACACATAGTAACTCCTCTGTGCCAATATCTTGTAATTACGCAGCTACTGTAACATTCCAAGCAGAGGACGATATCCCAGCCAACAATTTACCATGGAGTCAAGTAATTAGAAAAAGAAAAGGCCATCGTGTTGCTTTTGGTGTCAATACCAATAGTGAGCTGGATGTGGTAAATCCTAAATTATGTGGAAAAGTATGCTAATGTAATTAAAAATCAATTAGTCTGTTACAAACTAGTAAAAAAATACGCTGATGTTAATTCTTTAACGAGAATTTCGTTTCAACTTAGTGTATCAGCTGATTATTATAATGAACTGTTCAAGCCGTCATTGTGGTCTTCTGATGTTCGTGTTCGACCAATTTTTTTTCCAAAAACGGGGCCCGAAATTAAACAGATTTGATTGTCTTACTTACTTACATATCCGATCTCGGACAACCCCGGGGCCCAGGCCTTACAAAACGAAGTTAACATATTACGCCAACCAGTTCGATCTTTTGCTTTATTTCTCCAGTTGGCTATACCAAGTGTACGCAGGGATTCGTCAACCTGATCCCTCCAGCGGAGTCTTGGTCTTCCTATTATTCGTCTTCCTTCGAGTTCGGTTTCGAAAACCCTTCGTGCTGGTTCGTCTGCATCCATTCTACTGACATTCTACTAACTATGTCAATGTCAGGATAAAGCTCATACAGCTCATGATTCATGCGTCGCCGATACTCGCTATTGTGCTCTATAGGGCCAGTATTTTTTTCGGAGTATTTTTCTCTCGAAGACTCCTACAGATGTTTCATCTGCTTGCGATAGGACCCAGGATTCTGCGTCATGAAGCAAGACAGGTTGAATGAGAGTCTGGTACAGCCGGACTTTTGTTACTCGAGAGAGGGCTTTATCTCTAAAGTGCTTGCTTAGCCCAAAATAACATCTATTCGCAAGTACGATTCTCGGCTTGATCTCAAGGCTGACGTTGTTTTTGTTTACGGCAGATCCGTGGTATATAAATTCGTCCACTACCTCGAAGTTATATCGGTTATCAACGTTCACGCTTTGGTCTAATCTCGTGGAGGCCCCGTTCGTTGAAACCATTAACTTTGTCTTGTCCTCATTTACCGTCAGACCCACTTTTGCTGACTCCTCAATTCTCGAAAACCGTAGTAACTTCTCTAATTGTGCGCCCATTGATATCTATATCATCAGCATACGCGAGCTGACTGCAGCTTTGCTCATAATGATCTCCATCAAGATGTTAAAGAGATCGCACGATAGGGTGTCGCCTTGCCTGAGGCCTCGCTTAGTTTCGAAAGGTTCGGTAAGATCCTTACCAACTTTCACTGCGGATTTGGTGTTCGTCAAGGTCATCCTGCAAAGGCGTATGAGTTTTGCAGGAATACCAAGCTCAGACATTGCTCCATAGAGTTTCTCCCGTATCGGTCTATCGAAGGCCGCTTTATAATCGATAAATAGATGATAGGTGTCGATTTGTTTTTCGTGTGTCTTCTCCAGGATTTGCCGTAGCGTGAAAATCTGGTCAGTTGTCGATTTTCCAGGCCTCAGGTCAGCGATAATTGGTTTTGTCTTTCGCACATTATACTTGATAGAACCTTATATGCTATGGATAAAAGGCTTATTCCACGGTAGTTGGCACAGAGACTCGGGTCACACCGCCGCCAGCCTTAAACAGCTCTGCCGGTACTCAATCGGCTTCTGCGGTTTTGTTGTTCTTAAGCCTGGCAATAGCTGTTCTGACCTCGTCTTGGTTAGGAGGAGGCAATCGAAGTCGTCGTCCATATTGTGATCGATTTTCCCATCTTCATTGAATATTTCAGATACCAGTAGCGCGGAGAAATGATCTCTCCATATTCCCAACATGCTCTTCACATCTGCGATGAGATTTCCGTCCTTGTCTTTCCAGAAGGGGGGCCCTGCACCATGTCCATTAGTTTCGGTTTTGACTTTTTGGTAGAATTTTCGGGCTTCGTTCTTCGTTCTTCCTTCTGTATGTCTCAATTTTCTCACTCGCGTTTTCGCCACTGCCGTTTCTTACGCCTAAAGTGACGGTTTACCTCCTTTATTTTCTCCCTATACCGCTCAGTCGAAGCTCGCGTTGCAATTGACTGAAGCATTATCATGCGTGCAGCGTTCTTTTCATCATTTGCAATGCGACACTCTTCATCGTACCATGGTTTGCTGCGAAGCGGTTTTTCAAAACCAAGTACGGTTGTTGCGGCAGTTTTTATAGAGTCGGAAATGGGTTTCCACTGCGCTTCAGGTTCGTTATCGCAGGGGTGCAAAAAGTTGCGAGAGCTTCCTTGAGTAGGATGTGGCTATTGCAGCTTTCCGATGTCCAGCTTCCTCTGCGTCTGGTTTCGTACGATTTTCGCTCTACTTAATCTTGTGCGAACCTTTGTTGCTACCAGGTAGTGATCAGAATCGATATTAGCTCCTCTGATCACTCGTACGTCCATTACAATTTGGGTGGTTCTTTGATCAGGGGATACCCAAGTAGCCTTGTGGATGTCTTTAAGCTGCAATCTTGTACCACTAATGACCATGTTGTTTGACGCGGCAAAGTCAATCAGTCTCATACCGTTGTCGGAACTATCAGCATGTAGACTGAAATTGCCAATACTTGGATGAAACAAATTCTCCCTTCATACTTTAGCACTAAAATATCCCAGCACAATCTTATAGCCTGTTTTTGTAACTTAATTTTTGATCATTCGTACGCCAAATGACTAGCGAAGATAACTTTTGGTTTTTGTACGCTTTGATTTGAGTGAAACGAAAAGAGCTTTCGTTTTGCTTAAAAAATTTGGTTCAGCGTAATCAAACACGAACGAAACAAAACGTCAGATTAGACAATCAGTTTGATAAATCGTTTAGTTTGTTTACAAATGTGTTTCTTTACGCATTTACAAGAAAATTAATTAAAATTTTTGTTTAATATGGATATTTCTAACAAAAGAGTCGCTACCTGTCGCCCCAAATGCCACGGATGCAATCATTTTAAAAACACTTTAATTAACTCACTTAACAAGTTTAATTTTTCCCACTTTTCTTGCTGGCAATTTGTTTTTTGTTTATTTTATTTTCTCTGCAATCAGCTGCTTCCAATTAAACAGCTGATAGAGCAGTGTTGCCTGCAGTTTGCTAAGTTTTGGTATGTTCCAATAGAAAGAGCTTTTAAAATCAACAAGAATAACACATTGGCAACAATGTACTTTGACATAAGGGCAGCTAGTAAAATGAGCTTTCACTCCCGAACGAAAATGGAACAAAAACTCAAATATGAACTTGATTGCGTGGGTAGCAATCGCACGTCTGCTTAAACAAAAAAGTTCGCTGAACAGGCTATTAATGTCATGGCCAGGGCAGCGGTCATACGTTTATTCTAGGCGCTCATAGAATATGTCTTTGGCATCATCATCTTTCTCTTCTATCGGGGCATGCACACAAATTAGGGAAATATAAAAATATTTCGCTTACTTGCGGATTGTGTCTATACTCACAGGATTGAACCTAGAGGCTACATGACACAGTCTTTTACCAGCTACAAATCCGCATCCGAATTCATGTTTTTTTCTCATGGCAACAGTAGTATATATCTCAGTTTCTTTTTCTTGTGCATCCATGTCCTGTTCATCGCATTTCCTGGATAGCGGTAATGCCAGCCTTAAAACTTTCGAAGACATTTGCCAATTGGATACTTGTACCGGATCTATATAGAGTTCTTATATTCCAAGTGCATATGCGTAAATCGTGGTCCTTATAACGTTTGCGGGGGTCGTCAACAAATAAGAGTTGTTTATGTTTTCTTTTTCGTTTACGTATATTCACTGCTATTATAAACGGTGGACCCCAGACCAAACAGCTGATGTTGGTCAAACAAAATTATTGGCCTTCAAAAAAAATTTGTTCAATCTGACCAAAGTGTGACCACCGAAGAGCAAATATTTTCCTATTTTTAAGCATATATTTATTTGATCTTACGAAAGCATTGTAAGAGCAAAAATTGTAAATAACCGGAGGTATAAGTAGTGTTGTCAGCTTTTAAGACTCAAATTTATAAAATAAAAAAAATCGCCAAGGTTAAACTAAAAAGATGTATACAATGTAAAATAAGTTTTAGCTTTTTAATGTGTATCAACATTTCAACTTGTCTCTAAACCGACTAAGCTGCTACTAATTAGGATATAATAAGGATAATTTGGCCATAATATAAGTTTTGATGCTGTACTGAATATCCTCAATCTGACCTTACAATTGTGATAGGTCATTTTCAGTATTTAAAAACCGAAAACCGGTTCACCGGTTTTCAGAACATCCACGACAGTCGGTTTTAGAAAATTCGCACTCTTGAAAAACCGGTAGACCCGGTTTTAGGTTTCGAAACTGGAGAAAGTTAGGTTTCATAGATAGACCGATTTTTTGAGTGGCCTAGTTCCACTAGAAATTGTAAAGTTACATTAAAAAAAACATTAAAAATGTAATCGAGATTATTTCTATATGGTGACTACAATTTTATATCGTTTACAAAAAATATTGCGTTGACCACACTTATAGCAAAAACAACTGTTTAGAACTAAGGCAAAAAACAACAAATTAATATTGGAATCGAAAACAAAACTTCGCCAAATATTTTGAAGGAAATGAAAATAAAAAGGTACACTGAACGGAAAAGTTTCGTCACAAGAACGAAAAGACAGAAAGGTAGTCCAAAGTACGGAATAAGATAAGTCTAATATTGTATATCGAATAAAATGCAATGGGGACAAGACTGACGTATGCCAAAATGTATACGTTGACACCACGTACTGACAAGACTAGACAAGACTGTCTTCCCACAAATCAGATTTAAGGGCCACCTATAAACCTAGGGAACAGAAAACGGCACTAGCGGCCCACCGTGCTACGACGGGTCATAATACTAACTTTGACAACGTTGACATTTTACATAATTTAACATAATTAACGTTACCTCAGAGAAAAGACTCAATTACAAGACCGACACTGACCGATGCGCTCAAATATATCGACACACAATAAGCAACACAAAGAAAACAAACAATAGTTGACGAATGCTTGCACTCTGCTTACGAGTTATTTGTTTTTTGTGATTTATAATACATGTAATTATTGGCAATCTCTTTGTAATCAATGTGTTATTAATGTTAAATATATTTGTATATAAAGTAGAACCCTGTGGATCGTTAGCGGTGCTAATCGAAATATTGGGAGTATATAATTAATCTTGAAAGAACAGTCGAACACGCTGGTATTTTCATTTTATGACCTTCAGTACAGAAACCTAAAACATTAACGAATATGTTTCACCCATGCGACGAAGCGGGTTTCTTTCAGTGTATGTAGAATTGGACAAAAGACAATTTTTGAAAAAACAGATTTGTATTTTGTGGCAGGTCGACCAAACAATTATTTGGTTCAAATATTTGTTCAAGGTCAAATGTATTTTTCCTGCTATTTTTTTTTACACCTATTGGATCTAACAAAAAGACAATAAATGTGCGTAGTGTGAACACAAAATCAACCCTGTTTTGCTTTGATAAAATGTTCAGCAAATATGATAAAACATTTCTGGGTTCAATATTTGCCCAATCTGACCGTACCTTAAGTTGTTGAGAAAAACTGTTTTGTTCAGGTTTAGGCACTAATAAATCAGAATTTTTTCATTAATTTAGCACTATCTTCTTTGTGTTTAATCGGGCGGCGGCAAAATTTACCCTGAGAAATTGGGGAATAGATCAGTCTTTCTGTGGAATTTTTTTTTTAAAACGATATTTTTCGAAATATTTAGTACAGTCAAACTGTATTTGGTATAAACAATACTTAGCTGCCAAATTAAAGCCACCCAATCAGTCTTTTTAATAAAGAAAATAAAGATTATCTGTAATAAGAAAAAATTGTCATTTGTTGTACACTAGGGTGATAACTTTTTTTAGACAACATTCTCCCCAGGGCTTTTCTAATGGCAAATATTGTATTAATGATAAAAAAAAACTATTTCAGTTGAATTTGGTAAAAAAAAACCTTTTAAATTTTTTTTAATAACAATTTTTTTAAAATATGGTTTATACATATGTAAGTATGTAAACAAATAAAAACATTAAGTGATTAAAAGTTGGTATTGTAAGATATAAACTTTAGGTTCAAAGTACGCGATGTTTTACAAAGCGGATATAATTATATCTTGTACTATTTTTATTCCACGTTTGATTCAAAACTTTAACGCGTTTGGTGCGTAACCTTTTTTAACGATAGCGAAAAACTAAAAACGCAGTTCTTAATATTTGTCCATGCCCTACACGATTTTGTCTGCGGAGATTTGATATTTGTAAAAAATGCAAAAGTTACTTCATGTCCAAATATGTTTAAAAATAACATAAATAAAAATTGTGTTTTCTTGGAAATCGATAAAAGCAAAAAGCAATCAACTTTGGAAATTTTTCTGAAATATACCCCACTGTGCGATTTTCAATTCTGGTATATCGCAGTAATTCTTGAATCCTTGCCTACAAATGGTTTTTTTTACAGAACTTAAACATTTTGACTAGATCAAATGGTATTGAATTGTGGTCGATGGAAATCGATTCTGAAGCACTGTGCGTCCCTCTCTTGAGTATGTTATTATAGCTTGCTTCACCTAAAATAACACAGTATAACATTTTATAGTTATAAATAAATGTATGAAGAAAAAAAAATATTTTTTGTCAAGTCCTATTACTTTCACGTAAAGTCACATAACCTATGAACAAAATGAGACATAGATTATGAAAATCGATTTTCGCGTTTCGCTTTTATGCACAATTAAGTGAAGTATGAATTTCAAAAATTTGCTAGATATATACAAAATTCTTTGGAAAAAAGGTTGATGAGTTTTTTTATGGTTCTCACATTTAAAAAAAAAAGTAATAAACAAAAGGTTATTTGATTTTTATGATTGCGGTAGCAAAGTAATAAGCTCTAATAAATGTGCGTGGACAATAAAAAGGAAAAAAGGCAAGTCCACTTTTTTAATTATTTGGGTTTTGTCGTTGGCTACCTGCATGATTTTTTTACAGAAATTGCACCCACATTTATGAGTGCTCATGTTTTCACACTCAATTAAAGGGGGAAAAGGATGTTTGTCAGTACCTGACTTTACTTTTACATGTACTTCAGTTGACAAATAAATAGTATTTATAGCTGTGCATTGATAGATTTTTGTCATTTAACAAGTGTCGGCGAACGCGAATAGTACAAGTGCATTTTTCTCCGGTTTTTAAAAGTGAATAACAACCAAACATATAATATATTTCAATATGGAAAATAACAAGTGCCCAAAATTGGATAATATTTGTTACGTTTGTGGTCTTATCGTCCCAAAAAGAGGCCAACTGGATCGAAAAAAATTGATTACTGAGGAATTCAAAACAGCGTATTGTCATTATTTTGATGAAGCAGATTTAAGTGGTGCAAATTTTACGCCGAACACAGTGTGCAAAAATTGTTATAATACCCTTATAATGTGGATACATGGAAAAGGCGGACAGCTTTCTTTTAGGAAGCCAGTAATTTGGGTGGAAGACCTAACTGGACATGACGAATCCAGGTGCTACGCATGCATAAATTCTCGTAATGGATTAAACAGACAACAATTGAAAACAAAAGTATGCACTGCTGCATTTACTGCCACACTTCCAGTTAACCGCCCTGCTGATATCGATGCACCTAAACCTCCGAGTCTGGATACTGTGTCCCTGCAAGCCGAAACCGTTTTCACCAATCCGACCAATTTGGATGATGCTGATTGGACACCCGATATTGAAAATAATGGATCACAACCGCTAACACAACAAACAATTACAAATCACAACAATACTCCGAATGGTTGACATCATTTTTGAAGAGCAGAAAACTCACACAGCAAAATGTCAGCGCAACATCATACCGACAACGCCAAGCTGATTTTCAGAAATTTTATTCTGTTGACGAAGCAAATACGTTCACCTACTCTCATGATATCCCAGGTTTAGTGAAAAAATTTGGAATGCATTATATCGCTGGCGTTTATTCATCGATGGTTCAGTTTCCAGTTTGAAGGCTGTGCTGTTACACAAAACAAACAAAAAACCGTCCATTCCATTGGGATTCAGCACAAACAAGGAGGAAACGTATAAATCATTGGACAACATTTTGAAGGAAATCAAATACGATGAACACAAATGGAAGATTTGTTGCGATCTGAAGGTGGTGAACATACTACAAGGCATTATAGAAAAGGGCGGCTATCCAAAATACTTCTGCTTCCTTTGTAATTGGAATTCACGATACACAGGGAATCAATATCAACGTAAAGATTGGGAAGCAAGAACTCCCGAGCTCAACAAACAATTACAATTACGCAATGAACCTATGATAAAGGACCTGGATGATATTTTGTTGCCACCGCTCCACATAAAATTAGGAATAGCTGGGAATTTCGTTGCAGTGGTAGTCAAGGATATTGGGGACGCCTATGACTGTTTAAAATCCATCTTTCCAAAACTCAGTGACGCTAAAATTAAAAAAGGTACGTATCTTTGTCTGTATTTAAATATTGTCATATATACATTTTTTCATTTCGATATATTCGCATTACCAATAATTAATTTTTTTTTTATTTAAAACAGGTATTCTCAATGGACCAGATATAAGGAAATTAATGAAAAGCGAATCTTTCACAAATGTGCTTTCGAACCATAGAAACCACCTACATGCATGGAACGCACTGAAAGATGTCATCGAAGGCGTTTTAGGAAAGAACCGAGTACAGCGAGATGACATACAGAAACGAGTGGACAAGTTGCTGTATTATTTTGAAAAAATCAATGCATCCATGACATTAAAATTACATTTCCTGCATTTCCACCTTGATACCTTTTTGGCACAATTACCTCAGGAATCAGACGAACAAGGAGAGAGGTTCCACCAGGTGACCATGCCAATGGAAGAGCGATTCAAAGGCAAAAAATTAGATGCGATGCTGGCGGAGGTTTGTTGGTGGAGTTCTAAAATTATGCAGTATGAAGATGAAAGCACCGAAGAAGAACATGGCACTGAAATTGGTGGACCCATGGGAAAAAACGAGCCCTTGAATATTATGGATTCCTCGGATGACGACGCAAACTCAGACCACGAATATCAACAACCTACGAAGAAAGAAGATCATCAGGACCACAAGCGTCAACTTCAACGAGAATGGACAATGACAATAATTATAATTATAATTGAAAATGTTCTAAATTTTGTTTTTATGCATAGATTCCATATTTTCTGTGTAAGAATAGCTGCAATACAAATCGGAATTTTTATTTTAAGTTTTGTGTATATTCATTCATAACATTATGGGAATTGAAATAAATTTATTCATCGATTTTCTCAAAAAATGTCTCACTTTACGTGAAAGTAATTAGATTTGACACTTTTTTCCATTTTGGATTTTTTATGAATTTTAAAAAAAAAAAACTAAATCTTTAGGCAAAAAAACTTTTTTCCCTTCATACATTCATTTTTAACTTCGAAAGTGTTGCACACATAGGAAAAAGGTATAAGAAAAAATTAGAGGAATTGTAATTCTTAATTTTGTTTCAGCTAAATCGTACTAGTGGTTCTGGAGTTATGACAAACAAAAGAGCCTAAAACGTGACAAATTCCCCTATACGATACTTACTAACTCCAAATTAATTATTAAATTATTATTTGAGGTAACTTGACCAAACGAATGACGCAGAAATTCTTCTTTTTGGGGCAATTTTCACAAACAATTATCAGAATTGAGTCCCGAAATCATGTGTTGTACTGTGTAATTATGGCCAATGCATTGGTTTTGTTTTTACAAAATAGTTAATTTAATTACAATTCCACTTGAATATCGTTCCTCAAGCCATTTTCAGTTTTAGTGTGCAAGTCTGTTGCAGATCACCATCAAATTTTAAATGAGAAATATTTCGATTGAAAACTATTAGTTTTAAAGGAAATGGGCCTAGCTAAGAGAAATAAATGCGTTTTCCTTTTTCGCGGTGAACAGATAAGTGAACAACTGTGGGATGACGCCCACGTCCAATCCCCTGGTTACGTATTTTATCGAATTGCAAACTCCACGTGGATGTGCGCTTTATAGTTTTCAAAAGCAATTGACAGTACGGTACAATATTATTGAAACTTCCAGAGATTGGTTATAGAAGCAATTGTCGTGGCAATTTTTTGTGAACCATGCATGGTGTATTTATGTTAATGATCCCGAACGAACCATGATTCATATTTTTGATTACAACTTAAATTTGGAACAATGATAACAGGTATTATTTTTTTCTCAATCAACAAAATGCAAACTGCGTGCGCACGTTACACAATCCATTTTTTTTGTCATTTCACACACTACATCGAGCACCGGGTCTCCTTGAAAACATGATAAATACTTATTAAAGCGGTTACTTGGTTAACCGCTTTTGAGTTTATATGGTTGCGTATTTCAAATTTGAATAATTAATTTTTATTTTAGTCTTGAAATGATATAGATTTTCTAATTTAAGTATGGTTTTCGTATAAGAAATTTTATACAAAAATGTGCCACTTAATCTATATTATTAATTTTACATATGAAATTAAAAGTTGTATTTTTCAAAATTTGATAAAACAATTTATTTTAAATAAATATAATTTTAAAATAAAGATAACATTTCAGTGCGTGTTTATCCGATACTGTTTTTATAAGCCAATTCCAGAAACGAAATTTAAGAAAAAATTTAACGTACTTAAACGATAATGGTTGCTAAACCTAATTCGAAGCAAGTACAGAGATTTCAGTCGGGTGAATCGACTTAAACATAGCCTCACCCTTAGTTATCCTTTGGTTCCGAGTTCAATTAAAAAACTTTCATATCTTTGTTTTGGCAGCCGATCAACCTTCAGTTACCCGTGGCAAATTTGTCCATATTCAATAGCAGAGTGATATACTCAAAATATTATCTTATTAGCAACTTAATTAGGATGTGTTGTGTATTTGGGGTATTTACCATGACTACCAGATAATTTTAATTTGTATGGGAGGTTCGAAAATGGTTACCACAAACATTTTCAATTCCACAGTAGCGTTTGAAAAATATTGCCTAGTACCAAATTTCACTAAGATCGATTTTGGTTTACGGGAGATATCGTGTCGGTCATCTCGAAAGCCGCCCATATTTTGTATGAGAAGCACATAAATGGGTTTAGCAAAATCATCATTGTTTTAATGACTGAGTGGCGGTCTACGAAATGACGCATAGTACAAATTTCACTAAGGTTGGAAGTATTTTACACGCCGCCCAGCTTTTGTATGGGAGGGCGTATTGACCTCGCCAAATTTCTCCAGTTAAGTACAAATTTACAGATTATTAAGCAATATCTGATTTGAAGCTAATCACATACACTAAATACTAAATATATCGATTTGTTTGGGATGTACCAGAAGGAGTGTGGTCATAACACCCATTTGCAATCTCTAACAAGTTTGGTTAAGCAATTGCCAATGACAAAATTTCATTGTGATCGTTAAAGAGGTTTAAGGCATAAAGCGAAAAGTGCCCGCAGTACTACAATTTTTGATTGTTTCAGTTTTAGCACTTTTTTTTGCAAATTCCACTTGTTTGTTTTTTTTGACAGCTTCTGGCAACGCTGCACCACAAAACATCAAAGCTCAACGCAGTACAACTGCACTGTCCTACCGTCAGCTGCCGAATACAACAACAACAGAATCGTCAATGGAATCTCATATGCAGCCAACGTAAGATGAGCTCTTCGAAATATTTATGACTGCTCTGGGCGATCTCCAAAATTGTACTACAAAAACAACAAATTCAAGTAGTTATGCCAATAGTAAAGTATGCTCATAGCTTGCGATAATTTAAATACATTCAAAATTCTTTATTGGAATGCGAACGGCACCTCAAATTTCTCTCATGTAACACAGTTTGAATATACGAATAGCTTCTTTAAATGAAACACATCTAAAGGAAAAGGACTAAATGTATTTTGCCTAAATATGCACTAAGTTTTTCTAACAACATAATTGCAGTACTAACAACACTGCAGGGAATGTGCTTGCTCAATGACCTCCAACAAACTTTAAAATTTTTTGTACATCACCCTAAAAGTCCAACGTATTATCCATTCCAACGAAATCGTCGACCGTTAGTAATCGACATAGCAGTAAGCAACAGCACGCTAATATAAACCTCGATGTACTAGGCTACGAAATCCCATCATATCACCGACCTGTTTTTTACACCATTGAAATTTCATCGGTTGAAGTATTTGCACCGGAGTATTACAATTACAAGCTTATCAACTGGATGAGCTTCAGAAACCGTATTAAGAATAGAATTACTTTACGTACGGAATCATACAGCGCTGTAGAATCAATTGATCTGGAGGCAACTCCAAAAGTGAGTAACTCAGTAAACTTTACACTGCCAGCAAATAACATCAAAATGATCAAAATTTGTAAAATATATGAAAGGAAAAGTAAAAGAACACACTATTTTGCTGAAGTTAACTAAAAAGGCGCAGATGTTAGCAGATATGTTTGCCGATACTAATAATATTACCTCCAGCCTCAAGCATTCGATAGACAGAACACTAAAATCAATCACTTCATAACAGAAGTTGTGTTCAGACGAAGATGAGGTCACATCTTTAGATGAATTTTCTGTTTTGATTTCATCACTTAAGGCTTCAAAATCTCCAGGTTTGGACAATATCTCGAATATAGTAATAAAAAATCTTCATACTGAAGCAATTCAACTGTTGGTATTAATTTTTAACAGCTGTACCAATCTAAAATATTTCCTCCGTCATTTCAAAACGGGTAAGGTTATTACAATTCCAAAGCCCAACAAACCAAAGACCGATCCAAATAGCTACTGTCCCATTAGTCTGCACAGTAACCCGGGTAAACTTTTTGAGAAAATACTTCATAGCCGTCAATCAGATTTTGCAACGAACGCGTCCACAATAGTCACGGAACAGTTTGGATTTAAAAAGAGAACAGTTCGGTATACCAGGTCAAAAGAATTAAAAATATTATTGTGACAAATGATCGGAAACATCTATCTACATACTTGTCTTATAATACTAGATGTACAAAAAGCCTTTGACACCACCTGGCATAATTGCCTAACATATAAAAATTAATGCAGGCTAACGTACATAAATATTTATGCATGCTAGTTTCAGAATTTGTAAATATCAGACAATTTATTGTATCCGTAACAACTCACAATCTTCCCCAAAAGCAATAATAGCAAGTTAACATTGACATACGCGTGCCCAATATGGTACAAGGCGGCAAAATCGCACATTATGAAACTACAAATTATACAAAAGAAATGCCTAAAAATCATAAATAAAAAATACTGGAGATACTCTACGCACATTCTTCACAGTGAAACTGGCTATGAAAAACTTAATAACTTCATAATAATATTGAAACCCCAATGCTTCGAAAATATTGAAAAATCTACTTATCAACTGAAAAGAGAATATAAAGAATTAACGTGAAATAAGTATAAGTAGTAATAATAAGTAGTAATACAAATGTAGGTAATCATATATTTATTTTCAAACTGTAGTTGCATTTCCTTTGCATTTTCATATAAAGAGTTTACCTAACGTCCCTTTAGAAATCAGTCAAAATCAGTAACAACAAGTGTAAATAAAGATGAATTTAAAAATAAAAATATATCATCATTCATAAAATTTTTTTTTCGAATATAACAAAAACAAAATATGTAAGGGGTGTTTTTTTCGTAACCTATATAAGTTAACATCAACTCTTACGAAAAAAAACCCATACACGTTGAGTATAATCAACTTGGCTTCATCAGATAATTATTTCTTTTTATTTGTCAATTTGTCAAAGAGAAAATAAAATTCTAAAGAATACAGTGTAATATATGAGGTGGTTATACTGCATCGACACTACAATACACTTTTTCTCATTTGATATAGCAGTGAATTATTGCATTGAAAAATAGATGTTTGGTTAAACGAAATCTCCAAATACGAGGTTACGATTGCCATATTGGGGTATCGCTATATTCAATAATAAATCAGGCATCGTAAACGAACGCTCATAGCCCAAAATATACAACTCGAGAGTACGTGCAAAAATAAAACAAAAACGCACGCGTCCCAGAGCTAGCCGCGTGCTCTTCCCTATATAGGCTTCTTCGCATTCTTTTAGATTTTAAATGAGTAAAACGAGGAACTCGGAAACAGATCTCGTACCGCAAGCGAGATATAAAAACTATTGTGTAGTGGTATGAGAAATTGGCTCCAGGTAGTGAATGTGGATCGGATTATTCACCACAATTTGTTCGAAAAGTACATAAAATTTACCACAAAGTACATCAAATGTACCAGAAACTACATACTTATACAATATTTATTTAACGTAGTATGTTCCATTAAAGTACACAAAATGTACCACAAAATGATGTACCACAAGTACAAAAAAATCAATTGTACGAAAACTTCATCAAAAGTACTTAAAGTGTAGTAAAAGTGCTAAAATGTGTACCAAAATACATACGGATACCAAAATTGTATAAGGTGCAGTAAGCAGACAGAACCGAAGGAGTTCTTGCGAGTCATGGGAAGATATCGATTAAAGTAGATATATTTTGAGAATCGAAGTATTCCTCGGCTTTCTTTGTACACTTCACTTTCTTCACAGTCTCCAGTATTGTCTTGGAATTATTCTTCTTGAAGAAGAAAAATCAATAATAGTTTATTCAACTTTTTAAAATCTTTTTAAAATGTTGAAACGTCGTGGAAATATAAGAAATGGAATGACATAAATTTTGTATTTTCCATACAACACACTCGAACTTGGTAACACTTTTATGGGGGTTATTCACAACTTTTACAATTATACATGTTAACGTGCAGGTTGTCATTTTGTATGACTTAACGTGTATAAGTTACGAAAAAAATGCCCCTTTAGTAAGGAAAATTTGTTACTAAACTGTTATCGGCAATATTAATAAAATGTGATTACACTTTAATTTCTAATATCTACAAGGACCTGTTTCAGATAATTAAGACGAATATTTATCCTAACAAAAAGTACGATTTAATAAAAGTCGGTCAATATTTACAATATAATTTTAAAACACGCACTTGGAGGTGTAACAAATCGAGTCGACGCGAATTTGTAGATATTCTTTCTTTGTTTAAAAAGTAGTCATGTTGATTTTGTATCTCAAACTAATCATATTTTAGTTAACAGAGACATACATTCACCTTTCTTAAATTAATTAGAAATATTAAATACACATGTATTTATTATCTCTTAAAATTACTTCTGAGCCGGCGAAGTGTAAATTCTATATAATATACTTAAAATATCACGAGACTTTAAATATGCAGTCAACGCTTGGGTTTTTGGAAACTTGTCCGCAGAAATATACCATCTGGAACGCTTTCTAATATTCGATTTACCGTTTAATTGAATTCGATCAAAAACTATGTTTAGGCTTTGGCGTTCTAGATCGGTGGTGCAATGGTTAGTGTGCGCGTCTCTTGTACATGAGAACGTGGGTCGATCCCTGCTCAGACCGCCTTACATTTCTTTCGACGGCGGTCACCTCGCTTAGTGATGGTGACACTATCGAGTACTTAGCCATGAAAATGCTTCTCAAAAAACCGTTCGGAACCGGTGTAAAACTGTAGGTCCTAATCAGTGAGTGTAAAACTAGAAAGCGCACATCTCACTGATTGTGAGAAGCTCTCCCCAAGCCCTTCATGGGATGTTATGGGACACCATTTTTTTTATATAATATATACTTCTATACTTGCGGCCAAACCTGTAAAAATTTAATTCGAAAAAGACTATTCTTGTATGGTAATTTTTTTCCTCATATACAGAAGAGAATTATCTTCATAATACCTATGATTTTCTTTATAGATTCTATAAAATGTTTCATTATTTTTGAGCCAAAGAAACATTTCATAGAATCTAAGAGAGATTTTCATACACAAATTATTTCCAAACTGTGTCAACCCTGTTACAAGTTTGCTCGTCAGCGTATCTTGTCGAATGGTTGATACGTTAACATTCCGGTATATTACCACCAAATTTTAACATTTTAAATTCATTAGCATAGCTCTTCTTTTGTGCAAGTCGGCAGAGAATTGTTTCGGCACATCGGAATTCGGTAGCAGTTAGATAAGCTCATGGTAAAATTATATATCGGGTAAACGCGTCAGCCCAGCTGATTTGTGGTTTTTTCATCTTTTCCGTGGGTAAGCTGTCAAATTCGATTTTGTTTCTTTTTGTTTGTTATTAAAATTCAAAGAATTTCAATCAAAATGCAATTTAATAGGATAAACTTTGTATCAAGTAATACAAGCTTATAAAATTTTTCACATTTTGTGTACATAGTGTTTTTCATTATTCAGCTAATTTTGACAGCTTAACCACGGAATTGCAAATGCGACTACCTAATAGATAATTCTACCATGGATAATCTTTGTTATGAATCTCAGTAGCAAAGTCATAATTCGTTTAAGCCTGAGAAATTAAGAGAAACGATTAGCGATTAAAATCAATGAACTAAACAGCAATAAAAATTTCGGTCGAAGTTCTTCTACACAGGAATCATCTTGTTCTTCAGAAATAGGCGGTGGGCTTCTTCGTTGGAACACATTTTAACTTAGACGAAATAAAGGAGACACCAATTTCTCCATATCGCCAGTATGGCACGGCACCAAACGCGTCTTCACTGACATCGAAAAACATATGTAGCTTCAATACAACATGCATACAAAATGGTTTCCCATAGCATCCCATCAAGGGATTGTGGAAAGCTTCCCACAACCAGTGAGCTGAGCTCGTTGTACTTTACACTCACTGATTGGGACCTACAGTTTTACACCGGTTCGGATCGGTAATTTTGAGAAGCCATTTTAATGGTTAACTACTTGATATGGTCGCCGTCACTAACACGGTGTTCCAAAAAATAGATTTTTTTCTGTCCTATGAACCAAATGCACATATTCGGAAAGAGGGAAAAAATAAAAATACACGTGTATCGTCGATTTTCATGTACACGTCAGATTTTTTTTTAAGTTTGAAGTATAAAGCTCGTAGTGGCCTGTGTGAAAGCCTTTGGACCGATTTTTAACCCTTTTTCAGTGATCCAATCGAGCTGATTTTTTGCAGGCAGACTCGTGGAAGTGACTGTATCACGTCAAATTTTTTAAAAACAATTTTTATCAATTCTCAGATTTTCCCCCATTTTTATTATTTTTGAAAAAAAAAATATTTTTTTCACTTTTCTTTGCATAACTTGAAAGGACTCCAAATTTTTAAACTACTTAAGCGTTACGAAAAAAAATGTTTTTTGACCCATCCTACTCGATATAGTTGTAGTTAATCCATAGTCACCTTCTAACACTAAACAGTTTTTGACTTTTACAACACTTACAACTGGTCTGACAGATGAAATAAGGAATTGCAAAATTGTTTTAAGTTCTGTTGTGCGAAATCGTATTTGTATATATTTCATCTGAAAAAAATGCAGTGTCCGACGCGAAATAACTTTTGTTACGTTTGTGGCTTATTCGCACCAAGTAAAAATTTGAAAAATATTACTAAAACAGTGGTGAATTCGTTTCAGAAAATATTTAAGACTGCTTATGTTCCTTACTTGTGGTATACTCCGGAAGTCGTGTGCGACTATTGCTATAGAAATTTGTGCAAGTTTACTGATGGAAGGTCAACAATAAAGTACGCTGTACCAACAATTTGGCTACCACGCACGGAGCACTGCAATGAATTGTGCTACTTTTGTGTAACTTTTGCTCAAACAAAAGGGTACCAATACATTCACCGCAACAAAATTCGCTACGCTAATGTAGAATCGGTAATTCCAGCAGTTCTATACTCACCAGAGGAGCGTGTAGCGGCTTCAGTGGAGATTTTTGATAATGTTCCCGAAATAAGCGATGCAGAATCAACAGTTGTACCAACACTGCTATAAAATTTTCTTGCATCGAATGCGAGATGCGAGAGTCCACAAGTATCGGAATTTGTGGCAACACCCAGTGAAATTGGGACTGCAATGCCGCATTTAATAACGCAAGCCGACTTCAATGACCTCGTACGAGAAATTTGTCGAGGAGAACAGCAGAACTCTTTGCATCACGCTTTAAGCAGTGGAATATAGTGGCGGCTGATTTTAAAATAACAGCCGCTCGTGGTCGAGGTACCTCTATTCCATATGACGAATTTTTTAAATTGCACGAAGATCGGGAAAAAAAACCTAGCTTATTGTTATGATATTGATTTGATGTTTGCAAAAATTGTTTACCCTCATATTTCAGAGGAGTGGCGACTTTTCATCGATGCATCGGTCAACAGCCTTAAAGTCGTGCTGCTTCATATCGGTAACATACATCCATCTGTCCCGATCGCATATGCCACAAACCTCAAGGAAACATAGGAAGGCATGGAATTAATATTACAGCTGATAAAGTACAAAGAGCATAATTGGAAAATATGCTGCGATCTGAAAGTGGTCGGTTTACTCATGGGTGTTAAGCGTGGATTTCCAACCCACCAGTGCTTTTTGTGTACATGGGAAGGTCGAAAAAGAGATGAGCATTACACTGAATTTAAGTGGAAGCCGCGAACATGCTACAAAGTAGGCGTAGAAAGTATAGAGAATCTACCATTGGTGCAGCCGTCTCAAATCATTTGCCTCCACTACACATTAAGCTCGGTCTCGTATCAAATTTTGTTAAAAACTGGATCGTGATGGCGAGGCCATTGCAACTTTGCGCAAAATTTTTCCGAAATTGAGCGGCGCAAAGATTCATGCAGGTATTTTTTTTAAGAAGTCATTCAATAACTTTATGTTTTTTAATGATTTTTCTGATTTAAGGTGTTTTTAATGGTCCGCAGATAAAAAAATAATTGCAAGTTCTGAATTTTCATCAAAATTAAATGCTATAGAACAACGTGGATGGAAAGGTGCAGTTGCCGTTATTGAGCAGTTTCTTGGCAACAAACGAGCTGCCAATTATAGAAATATTGTAGTAGAAATCGTTTCGGCATATGGCGAAATGGGCATATTAATGTCGCTAAAGATCCATTTTCTTCACAATCATTTAGATTTTTTCCCTGATGATTTAGGAGCTTGTAGCGATGAGCATGGCGAAAGGTTCCATCAGGACATTGCGGCTATTGAAAAGCGCTTTAAAGGAAAAGACATTACGCATATGCTTGGCGAACACTGTTGGTCTATTTGTCGCGATACTGAAGCAAATGCTTACAACCGCAAAAATAAAAGGCCTAAATTTCTTTAAAAACATTAAAATTTTTAATGTAACAATTCTTTATTTTTATAAAACAAAAGTAATAAAAAAAAATTGTTTTTTTAACGAACTGAAACCTTAAAAAAAACGATAACCAATTAAAAAAAAAAAAAAATTAGGAAAATCTGAGAATTGATAAAAACATTTCCACGAGTCTGCCTGCAAAAAATCAGCTCGATTGGATCCAAAGGCTTTCACACAGGCCACTACGAGCTTTATACTTCAAACTTAAAAAAAAAAAAATTCTGAGGTCTACATGAAAATCGCCGATACACGTGTATTTTTATTTTGTATCCCCTTTCCGAAAAAGTAAATTTGGTTCATAGGACAGAATGTGTGTAACACGGTGTAAGCGAGGTGACCGTGCATAGTACCATTGAACCACCGACTACCGATAGAGGCGATATAAAAGTGAGAGTTTCTGATGGATCAGAGGCTGAGTTCACAATAAATGATGTTTTGCTGGTTCCTGAGCTTCCTATTTGTAACTTTTAAAAAATCAATGGATGTTCAGTTTGAAATGGTAACTGGTCATGTTTTATTTCAGAAACAAAATCAAATACTTGTTGTAGGCTACGAAGTCGGTGGGTTGGTACAAGCTTTTTTAATTACTGTATATTGTGGACCAATTAGACTTTGGCATGATTGTTTGAGTCATGTAAATTTTAAAACTTTGGAAGAAATGAATATCAAAAATGTCGTTTCAGGTTTACACTTAGAAAGTATCCCAAAAATAGTGCCGCTTTCCGAAAACTTGCGCAAACCGAGCAAATCAATGTAAAACTTTTCAAGTAGACTTATGTGGAAAAGTGAGCACATCGTCTATTGGAGGCGCTAATTATTTTATGCTAGTTAAAGACGAGACGAGACCATCAGCAGCAAAAGTCACATGCTGCTCGCGTATGCTGATGATATAGATATCATTGGGCGCACAATTAGAGAAGTTACTGCGGTTTTTTCGAGAATTGAGAAGGAGTCAGCAAAAGTGGGTCTGACGGTGAATGAGGACAAGACAAAATTAATGGTTTCAACGAACAGGGCCTCCACGCGATTAGACCAAAGCGTGAACGTTGATAACCGTTATAACTTCGAGGTAGTGGACGAATTTATATACCTCGGATCTGCCGTGAACAAAAACAACAACGTCAGCCTTGAGATCAAACGGAGAATTGTGCTTGCGAATAGATGTTATTTTGGGCTAAGCAAGCACTTTAGAGATAAAGCCCTCTCTCGAGTAACAAAAGTCCAGCTGTACCAGACTCTCATTCAACCTGTCTTGCTTTATGGCGCAGAATCCTGGGTCCTATCGCAAGCAGACGAAACATCTGTAGGAGTCTTCGAGAGAAAAATACTCCGAAAAATTTATGGCCCTATAGTGCACAACGGCGAGTATCGGCGACGCATGAACCATGAGCTGTATGAGCTTTATCCTGACATTGACATAGTTAAGCGGATCAAGATAACGCGATTGCGCTGGCTAGGCCATGTCAGTAGAATGGATGAAGATGAACCAGCGCGAAGGCTTTTCGAAACCGAACTCGAAGGAAGACGAAAAATAGGAAGACCAAGACTCCGCTGGAGGGATCAGGTTGACGAATCCCTGCGTACACTTGGTATTGCCAACTGGAGAGATAAAGCAAAAGATCGAACTGGTTGGCGAAATATGTTATCTTCGTTTTGTAAGGTCCCTGACCCCCCGGGGTTGTCCGAGACCGGATAAGTAAGTAAGTAAGTAAGTTAAAGACGATTACTCTAGATATTGTTTCGTATATTTCATCAAAAGCAAATGTGAAGTACTTGAAAAATAACTGCAGTTTGTAGCATAAGTAAATGACCCTACTGTTAAGAGACTACGTTCAGATGGTGGTTTAGAGTTCTGCAATGATATCAAACATGGTATCAAACATGAGGTTATTACGCCAATAGCACCAGAACAAAATGGGGTTATTGAGCGCCAAAACCGTGCAGTGGTTGAAAGCGCAAAATCCATGTTGCACGACAGGGAGCTTCCATTATTCTTGTGGCAGAAGCAACAAATACGGTAGTCTATTTAAAGAATCGAACGGAATCGATAGATGTGATGTATCTGTTCACATAAAAAAAAAAAAATTGTGTCCCTTAACATCCCATGAAGGGATTGGGGAGAGCTTCTCACAATCAGTGAGATGTGCGCTTTCTAGTTTTATACTCACTGATTGGGACCTACAGTTTTACACCAGTTCCGAACGGTATTTTGAGAAGCTATTTCAGCTATAGAAGCTCGATAGTGTCGCCGTCACTAAGCGAGGTGACCGTTGTCGAAAGAAATGTAAGAAAGAAATATAATAATTGTAATTTCATAATTTTAATTTGATATTTTCGAAATTCATTGAGCATATTGTGTAAACGCGCTATGACTTGTCCGCCTACTTTGCACTTCAACAACAATGGCCTAGATACTTTCAATGAAGAGCGTAATTAAAATGAATTAGTTAATTAATTTTCTGGGTATCTCTCAAATAAAACGTTTGCATTTAAATTAAAAATGGTGAGAAAATTAAATGTCAAATTAAGTGTCAAAATTAAATGTTAGTTTGCCTCCGAAGTTTCAGCTCGTTTGGATCACGGGAAAAAGGTTAAAAATCAATCCAAAGTTTTTTCGGCATACATACATGCTTACAGACAGGTGAAGTTAATATAAAGAATTTAAAAATTAAATAAAAAATTATTTAAAATTAATAAATAATTATTTATAAAAATAGGAAGGCAGAATGTTGCAATATTAGAAACACATGAAAAAAACAGTAATTAAGAATTTGTTAAAAAAACAACTATTATTTACGAAGCAAATAAGCAAAAATTAAATATAAAACGGATATTTTTTATATTACTATCAATTTATCTTGATTAAGTGTAATACGTGTTTATCTTTTAATATTACAAGAAAATCCATGTTAAATTTGTGAAACGTTTGAAAGAATTAACTATGTGTAAAATTTGATTTAAAAAAGGCTGAATCGGTAACGGATAGTTAGAGGTTAGGTCACGGCGATTTTAGGGGTATTAATACACAATGAACCGCGAAATTGATACCACGGATGACTTCACAAGTCATAATGGGGTGGGTCGCCTGAAGGTCTTAACATCCAGTTCCTTTTTTTTGGATAGGAATATCCTGGTAGTGTCAAAAATGGCGAAGTGACGAAGTTTTTGATGAGTATCCATATCCTTAACCTTATTTCCCTTCATATCCCATTTCCCAATTTTTGTTTCCTGTGTTGTTTAGTGTTTCAATTTTCCGTTTGGCACAAAAAAACTATTAAATGTACAACCCAGCGGAAGAACAACCCAGCATTTCCGGCGAGCTGAGCCGCATCAAAACTCTAGTGCCATTTCCGCGAAAGTTACCAAAGGGTTTGTTACAGGTGGTCAGAGCAGGGATCGAACCCACGATCTGATGTACAAGAGCCGCGCATACTACTATTGCACCACCGACGGCAAGCGAAAATATAATTTCAAAAACGAAGTTCTAAGATATAAGCAAGGCTGGTAGTAAGAGGTTGTTGGCAAATTCGAGATATAGACTACACTGAAGTCTATTCACCTGTTGTTCGTTACGAACAGTTTTGCCTATGAGAACAGTTTTGCCTATGGCAGCTGCGAAAAATATGAAGATAATTCCATTTGGCGTCAAAGCCGCATTTTTACACGGGTTTATAACTGAACATATTTATATGGAGCAGTCATATGGGTATGGGCAAGACTACAGAGTTTGTAAACTTAAAATGAGCTTATATGGTGTGAAGCAGGCTTCCAGGCAATGGAATAAGCGAAACGTAGAATTTTTGCTCAATTTTGGTGTTAAGCAAATTATTTCATATCATTTTCACTGAAATCAGGCCAGACAAATATCACTATGTACTGCGATGCTGATTGGGGAAATGATGTTTGGACGCGCCGATGCATTTCCGGGTATATCGCTTTTAATAATGAAGAGCCAGTATCATGGGGTTCCAGACAGCAGAGCGTAACTGCAACTTCAACAATCGAGGCAGAATTTGAAGCTATTTGTGCATCTACAAAATCGGTCATATGGCTAAGAAAACTTATTGGCGAAATTGGCTTCAAGAAAATAACGCAACACCTATAAGATGCGACAATCAAAAAGCAGTTGAGTTGGTAAAGATTCCTGAAGCATCAAAGCGTACTAAACATATTGACATACAATATTTGTATTCCTGCGATATGCAAGCGACTGGCGAAATTGGCATTCAGCATGTGAAAAGCAGTGTTGCCAGGTCGGCACTTTTTTTTGCTTTTTTAGCACATTTTTTTTGTTAACAGCACCTTTTTTGACAAAAAGTGCGGGATGCTTTTTGGTACCTTTTTGAAAAAATTTCACGTATTTTAGCACGTTTTTAAAGCAAAATTCGTACTTTTTGTACCGTGTTTAGTTTTCTTAAGCCCTAATTTTTGAGTGGAAAATCATCTGATCAACGATCAAAAACGATTTAAACTCTGAATTATTATTATACAACCAAAGTTGGAAATTTAAACTATGATCAAGTGACCATATGATTTTGACGGAAAACAGAAAGAAGAACAAACACAAAGCTAATTTTATTGTTAATGTGAACAATTATAATCACAATCCTAGTTGAGTGAAAACTGGAGAGCGCACAGCTCAGTGATTGTGAGAAATTGTCCCCGGTCCCTTCATGGGATGTAATGGGAAACCATTTATTTATTTAGTTGAAATAAAATCGTATCATTTAACTCGTAGTTAAATACTTTCCAATTTCATTAAGTATTTTGTATTTTATCACTTCACTTTTCTTTTGAAAATGGCGTCAGCTTGGTGCATTGTAATGATTAGCCAATAAATGTATGAATACCGGCTATTTTTCGTAGCATTTGAAACTGCTGATAATTAAAAAATTTTATTTGAAGGTTATTTTGAAGAGAAACCGCCTCAGCTGGAGATACAGTTGACAATAAATAATAGTTACAAGTGATTCTATTGGAGAAAATAATTCGGTTGTAAATTGATACCCCCATGACACAGCCGATCGACTAAGTACTTGGAAAATTATAGAAAACAGAGTGGGTGGGCAAGAGAACGATAAGCAACCAGAAGCAAACCATGCAGCAAACTATGTTTAAATAGTGTTTGATTGATACTAATGACAGCTAAATTATATTTTGCGTTGGTTGCATCGAACGTAAATTCGCATTCCCTTTTATTTCTGTCCGTTTTATTTTCAACCAAAGAGTAAAATACAGCAGCAACTCGAACTCGATGAAATGGCCTACTACCTCATCGTCATCGAGAGAATTTAAAGATAGAAAGATTAAGGATAGAAAATCTTGAATATTGCTCTGTGATTAAACGGAAAAATTTAAGTCTTATTCCAAGTTCAGGTCGGAATGTCGTATGTCCCTAAGCTCGGTCGAAGGGCTGCCACGCAGAAAGCTTTACACCAAAAAAATAATATTAAGACCCGTATGTTTTTTCGTGAAACTGTTGAATTAAAAATCGATGTCTTTTAAAAATGCATCATTCAATATCTCGATAACTAAGACATTTAACCAAACAAAAACAAACACATTTTCATAAAAAATTGGTTACATCGGTTCGATTAGACGGCACAACATCTCTAAACCATCCCGTATGGCTCAACTTTGAAGGCATATAACTCCAAAAATAGGGGTTGGCATCGATTTTTTATATTTTTTTATTAAACCATCCCGTATGGCTGAACTTTGAAGGCCCATAACTCCGAAAATAGGGGTTGGCATCGAGTTTTTTATTTGAAATTTTGCGCTTAAAACAACGAGTTTTGCCATTCCGAGCAAATCTAGTTATATTCGTCTAAAATATTGATTTTTAGTCGTTTTTAAGTTAATAAGATTTTAGCACCAATTTTTTCAATTTTGCACCTTTTTCTTGGCCAGTTAGCACAATTTTTTTGGTACCTTCTGACAACACTGGTGGAAAGTAGTAAGCAGTTAGGAGATTCACTAACCAAGGCTCTCAGCAAAGATATGTTTGAAATGATTTTTAAACAGTATGCAATGACCGATGGAATTATCGGTAAAGATAGCGAGAGGGAGTGTTGAATATATCGCTTTCTTTTGCTATTGTGTCATTACTGCCATAGACACTTATTATCATTCAACATGTACAACTTATTATCGTTCCATGATGCATAAATATATAAACGGCATAAAGCAAAAAAAAAAAACAAAACCGCGAAAAAGTTGAGAAATAAAATGTATCACTAAATTATTTTCAACATAAATAACCTGTTTTGCTCTAACAAAAGTATATAATGTATCTAATGTCTAATATATCGGCAAAGGGGGACTGCGGAAAGTGGTAAGCAAATACGACAAAAAGGAGACTCAACTCAAACAAATCATCATTGCAAAAAGTCAAACCGGAGAAAATATAATTGCAATAACAAAACAGATGACCATTAGTGACACTCAGTGCTAAGAGGAGCATACTCTACGCCAGCAAACGCAAATGGGTTACTTTTAAAGAGTTTGCTCTTGACATGACGGTATAACAACTTTTCAATGCTCATACAGAAATGGCGAGTATTGGTTTTATATCGGTAAATTGTCGTGATCAGAGACTGAAGATGCCATTTATTTTTTTAAATTTTGCTCCGCTTCTGATTCTGTCGGAGACTTTGGTTTAGATCGTCTGAAAATCATACATCGATGGTTTTTTGTCGACATAGATTATTACAAAATTTTTCTTCGAAATCTTGTTTCAACTTATTTCACGTCCCAATTACGCCGCGGCAGTCGCGAATTTTAAAAGGAAAGTTAAAAGACGGCAGCAGCAAGAGTGCCACATCTGATTTCCCTGAATCGGATAAGCCATTATTGTATAAGTAGAATACCTCTAAATAAGACGAACATTTAAACAAATGATATCGATGGCTACTTAGTTATCGAGATATCTGAGGTTGAAGCTTTACAAAATGGGTAACACTTTTTATCATTCCGCTTGACCACATACATATTTATAACCTCACCCATAGGGAAGGTGGAATATACCATTTAATACGGAAACAAATGTAACGCACAGAAGAAGCCCCACTAGACCCTTAGCATCTTTGGACTTTGGACTGGACGTCTGTCTGGCTGGTCAACAAGATTACTGCCGTCAATATTTACCGTCCACAATGACATTTTGCAAGTGACTATTATTTGCCGAAAGTTAGTTAGGGATTGAAAATGGGGGTTTTGACCACGCCACTTCTGGTACCACCCATATAAATGAACACTTTTAGTACAAAATCATGATTCTTCCAAAACTTTGTTTCGGTATTTGCGATTAGCTTTAACTCAGACACTGGTTAATAATCTGTAAATATCTACTTAACTGGAGAACTTGACGATGGTGCCACGCCCATTCTGGCACCTCCCATAAAAAAGCTTGGTAACCGTCCGTCGTGTCATTACAATTAATCGCGTGAAACACTTCCCATCATAATTAAATTAGGTATTTGGCTTCATTCATGTCATCAAACGCCAGTCACAGATTAACACGAGAGTGATTTTGCCACTCCTATTATAGTACCTCCCATACAAAATTGTTCGGGCGACAGGTTGTTTGGCAAGATAACACCCGCAAAACAACGAATCCTTATGATATTTGGTAATAGACAATATTTTCTCAAATGCCAATCTCCTACTGAAAATGAGTGGTTTTGCTACACCCATACAAAAGTTGGTCGGTAGTCTAGTTGACCGACACGATAACCCTTGTAAACCGCAACCGATCTTAATGAAAATCGGTACTAGGCAATCTTAGCTTGGCTATTGACTACTTTGCCGTGTTCATTTTCGTACCTCCCGCGGCTACGAAAAATGGGAGGCTTTCCTGTTGGCCGACTCGATATCTCATGAAAACAACTGATATTAATAAAATTTAGCACTGGGAAATATTTTGCCAAAAGCAAGTGTGTAATAATGAACAACTTGGCCATGCCCATTTTTGTATTTCTCATATAAATATTCGGCGGATAATTGGCTGGTAGTCACTATAAATCCCCAAAACCACTTAAGATCCTAAATTTGTTTGGTATTAGATACAATTTTTCTATTGAACACGGACTCATGTGTGTAACTGTGAAAATAAACCGGGTTTTCTAGTCGTGATTCACCAGACTGAAATTGCGGTACGGGTTTTTTGTATAGCTTTCCAAAATAAGCGTACAAAAAAAATTGGAGAAAAATAATAATAGAGGAAAGATATTGATAAGTCGATTTGATATCGGGATATCTGTGGTTAAAATATTTTTGAGGCATTGCTTGCTTTACACGTGGCCTGCATTCAGCCGGGATTAACAACACTGGCTTCTAGGCTTCGGCTGTTTTGTGTTTATTAAAGCTTTCAGCGTCGATGAGCTTAGGGATTTTCTCTTCTGGGGTGGCTCTAATACCGGCTTCAGCATAGGGTTTTCGTTTCTCCAGTATTATAAAAATAAATATAGAGTTTTCTAAATTTCAACACCCGTTATCGCCAAATATGTTGTTGAATTTTTCATTCTATCGATAAACATTATTGGATCGGGGCATCGAAAATCGTACTCTCTCCAAGACAGCCGCCAACATTCAAACTTCGAGCAAATTTCAACCGGGGCGCTACTGCACAATAACTGGTTCAGCCGCCGATATTACCAGGCGGGCTCAACTCACTGGTCGTTATAACTAATAAAACCCAAATAAAATACTCAAAACGAATCATTCGTTGTGTTTTCTCCAGAATGAACCGTACTTTTCAATTATGAGACGCTCATTCATATAATAAAACTACTACATTTTCAATCGTATCATGAGCATAATGATTTTTTATTGGTTTGTTCGACTTCATTGACTGTAACCTGTACACAAACAGTTAGTCGTTTTGGTATATGAATGAGCGCAACATAACCGAAACGAAAGGTTCGTAAACGTTAATTTTCATTCTCTGATAAAAACAAAATACCAATCATCAACAGATTTTTGATATGATTGCTTCGATCCAATCGACACCCAAAGAATTTGGACAATGAATTCAAAATTACAATTATCCAAATCATAATTGCTGGTACAATTATCAAGTTAAATTTACAGAATTCAATATTAATTTCTAATGGAACATGATGTATATCAGGTGCAGAAATTAATAATACTTAATTTAATACCTTATATGTACAACTTCTAATACTACTGATTAGAGTAAGGGGCAAACTACAAACAGTATAAATGAAGATCATTTTAAGAGTTGAATTGATATTAACAGCATTCATTGAATTATAATTAGGCGCAGATAACCAATCACTCTTACATAAGTTGGAAAAGTTCATAACTAGTATTTAGTGGAACGTAGGACACAAAAAAAAAATTAAAGACCCTTCATCTCTATCAAGACCAACGTACAATTTATGTAAAATATGCTCGCAATTAGGCAGATCCACAAATACTGCAGTAAGATTTTCTGTCGTCGCAGTAATAAGAATTTGTTGTAATTAGTTTTTGTATATACTTTGTATTAAATACATTTTATGGAAATTAAGACACTGTGTATCAAATATAACATCCGACAAATATCCACCACTTTGCTTCCATTACGTCACGTAATGTTTCTGGTTGCACGTTCCATATTTCGTCTCAAATATTATCTGGTTTATGAGTTGGTTGGTTGGTTGAAAAGGCTGCAAGACAGCACGCTGTCTAGTGCACTTAGGCTATTTAGGAAGCCCATTGTGATACCTGCAGTTTCCTCCATAGCAACTATTGACTAGTCGTCTAGCCAATTTGCCCTTTTAATAAATTTGTCTATGAGACCTACAGGGCTACGGTGCTAACTAAATGTGCACTGAATATCCTACTTATCACTCCTGCCAGAGCAGGGCAATCCAAGAGAAGGTGTTTCGTCGTTTCCTTGCCTGGAATGTCGCTGTGTCCCGGTACCCAGATGAGCCTGATGTCAAAATTCTCTGCCATCACCCTAAGTGATGAGTGGCATTCTCCCACCGTCAGGGACGTAGCAAACATGGCTTCCAGGGATTTTATAGTAGCCTGGCTGTCTGTGTAGATGCATATTCTCCGGAGGGTTGTGACACTACTTTTCGGTAGTTCAGCAACCTCCAGTATGGCGGTAATTTCCGCCTGAAATACACTACAGTGATCAGGCAGCTTGAAGGAGATATTTATATTTAGGTCCGGTGAATGGACCCCATAGCCTATTTGCTCGTCTAACTTTGATCCATCCGTGAAAAATCTGATACTACTGGTATCCCCTTCCAGTGACTTTTCCCAGGTATTCCTGTTCGGAATAAAAGTCCTTAGATTTGTCGCTGATAGAAGGTAGGGGATACACTAGTCCGTTTTTACGGGAATAGAGTTGATCCGGTGTAGTAATTCAGCGTGTCCGGAATGCCCCGATATCAAAACGCCACAATCTCTGATTCTCACCAGGGATAGCAGCTGCCGATTCAGGAGTACAGATGTTCAGGATAGCACTAAGTGCAGTACCTGACGTCGTGCTTATTGCCCGACTAACGCTAATCAGTGCTGATCTTTGAATTTTCATCAAGAAATTCAGAATATACTTCTTTTGGAGGGACCTCCACCAAACTACGATGCCATAGAGAAGTATTGGTCTGACTATTGCCGTATAAATCTATATGGTGGTCTTAACACCCCTCTCTCCTAACACCCCTTTACAGCAGTAAAGAGCAACAGACGCATTTTTCACCCTATCCTCCACATTCGGTTCCCAAGACAGTTTTCTGTCGAGAATTATTCCCAGGTACTTGAACTTTTCCGCCAACTGTAATTGCACCCCAATAACTGACGGTAGTTCAAATGCGGGTATTTTATATTTCCGAGAGAACAGTATAAGCTCGGTTTTAAGTGGGTTAAGTGATAGTCCGTTGTTAGCGGTCCAGTTCGCAATTAGACTAAGGTTTCTAATTTTTCTACCCGTACAGATGATAGCAATATCATCGGCAAAGGCAAAGACCTGGCATTCGGCCCTGTCCAATTCAATAAGCAGTTCATTGACAGAAGTTAACCATAATAGTGGAGACAGAACTGGCCCCTGCGGTGTCCCCCTGCTAACGGTCCTAGCAATTGTAACACCACCCCATTCAGCTTTGACGCATATATCCACCAGAAGCTTCCCAATTAGGCGTGTCACTAAGCTGTCAACTCCTAGATTCTGTAACGACCTAAGAATCACCCAAGGTTGAATGTTATTTATGGCTCCCTCGATGTCCAGGAAGGTCTCTAGAGCGAAGACCTTATTCTCAAGAGAGTTTTCTCTAATGTTGATTATAGAGTGGAGAGCCGTCTGAGTTGACCTGCCCTTGATATAAGCATGCTGAGAACTCGACAGTAGATTCTGTGGAATATTACTTCGAACGTGAATGCCCAGTAACCTTTCAAATGTCCTAAGAACAAAGATGATAGACTGATTGGTCTAATGTCCTCTGGTTTGACATGAGAGCATTTGCCCGCTTTCGGGATGAAAACCACTTTGGTTTGCTTCCAAATGCTAGGAATTACTCCCAGCGTAAGGCAGCCCCTGAAGATTGCCTCCAACCAACTACAAGGTAGGTATAGTGCCTCCTATAGTTGCGCGGGAATTATCCCGTCAGGTCCGGCTGATTTATAGGGCTTAAAGCATCCAATAGCCCATATCAGATTCTTTCTGCTCACTATTGAGCGAACTTTTTCTAACCTAGGTGAGTTTTGCCTATCTCTTCTGGCTGATGACCAGCATTCCTGTCATCGTTGGGAAAGTGGGTATCCAGGAGAATCCCAACAGACTCTTCAGACGAATACGTCCACGTTCCATCGTCTTTCATTAAGAACCCCGTACACGGTGGGATTTTAGCGACCACGACTCTTAAGCGTGCAGTCTGGTTGGTTGCCTCAAAATGCTAGGAATTACTCCCAGCGTAAGGCAGCCCCTGAAGATTGCCTCCAACCAACTACAAGGTAGGTATAGTGCCTCCTATAGTTGCGCGGGAATTATCCCGTCAGGTCCGGCTGATTTATAGGGCTTAAAGCATCCAATAGCCCATATCAGATTCTTTCTGCTCACTATTGAGCGAACTTTTTCTAACCTAGGTGAGTTTTGCCTATCTCTTCTGGCTGATGACCAGCATTCCTGTCATCGTTGGGAAAGTGGGTATCCAGGAGAATCCCAACAGACTCTTCAGACGAATACGTCCACGTTCCATCGTCTTTCATTAAGAACCCCGTACACGGTGGGATTTTAGCGACCACGACTCTTAAGCGTGCAGTCTGGTTGGTTGCCTCAATGGATTCACAGAAGTTTCGCTAGGATTTCCGTTTGGCCTTCTTGATTTCACCCTTATATAGATTAATACAAATCTTGTAAACGTCCCAATCCCTTTGGTCGCCGCTCTTTTTGGCCTTGTTGAAAAGCCGCCTAATGGACGATCTTAGATCCTGAAGCTCAGCTTTCCACCAGTGAGGTTTTTTGTTACCCTTGGTAGCACAATAACGCAATCAGTAAATTTGCCAACTAGTTCTTCCAGCTCTGGCACATTGGTCGGAATATTCGGATGGTAACCTAAGAGTTTCCATAGGTGCCCACGATAGGCGTTCCTGTGCGTTTTCCTATAATTTTTAAAAACTTCCTTTTTCAGAGGTTCGATATTTATGTGGAACTGTAGATACCTATGATCAGAAAATGAGTGATCAGAAAGTACGCTCCAATCGGATACAGTTACATTGTCGTAGCCAAGGAGTAAAGATAGGTCTAGTACTTCCCTCCTAATCGAAGTTATGAAGGTCGGTTCCTCGCCCCTGATACATATAGACAAGTTTTCGCTTATAATGAAATTAAAAAGAGACTCACTTCGATCATTGGTGCCGGTACTCGCCCATATTGTGTGGTGCGCGTTGGTGTCGGCACCTATAATGACGCTACAATTCCGTCTTTTTGCCTCCGATACAATATCTCTGACGCACTTCCGAGAGGGTGATTCAGTATGGTCGTGCGCCATGTACGAGGAAACTATCCAAATGTCCCGCTGGCCGTTTTCAAGCGAGAGGCTGATGGCGCACACTGGTTCCGATTAGCAATCTAGCTGGTCAAAACCCTAAAATTACCTCCAATCACCTTGAAAATTTGTGGAGTTAAAGTCGATAAGGTATAATTTATTATTTGTAAAAAGGGGCGTGGCCATTTGGTAATACGCCCCTTTCCCTTAGTATGTAGTTTGTCCAAAAAAAGAAGAAATTTTAGAAACACAAATTCCAGAATATTAAAGTTATTTTAAACCATATTGGAAGCGGAATTTAGATAAGAAAAGGAAGGCAATAAGAGAGGAAGAGGAGAGGAGAAGACAGGAAAAGAGAAGGAAGAAAAATAAAGAAACGAGAATAAAAAATATAATATTATAAAAGAGTTTATACAGAAATTCCGATAAAAATATTTATAAGATTAAAAAGCTATTCATCCATTCGGCATATTTCGTCATCGTCGCTAGCAGTCAAATCATCTTCGACATAATCGTGCTTTTGCAGAAGTTTTAAGTTCTTATTCCCTCTATCATATTTTACGCGAAGACTACTTATAAGAGGATCCGATGAAATAAGCAACATATTAAATAAATCAATCATAGTATTCAATCTGTTAGTTTTTCGAGTGTTGTGCTCTCTATATTTCCGGTAAATCTTGTTACAGGCCTATTGATCATCTTCAGAAAGCATTCCCACTGGAAGGGCGGCTTCTTGAATTATTTTGGATCCATGAATTAGTAGGTTATGTACATTTTATGGCATATAGTGCCATTTGTATTTGTTTATATATATGGTTGCTGTATCGAAGCAATACTCTCTAAATTTCTCCAAATCAATTTCACACCCACTTGCCACAGTTTTCAAAATTATCGCAAACCGCGTTATCAGCTCTTCATCAACCTTTTATGGGGGCGACCAGTAGAACTCGGCTTCTCCTTCTCAAATGCAATGTTACCATTTAGCCAGCAACTGTATTTCTGTTGAAAACACTTTAGAGAAGACGTTCCAACGTTCTTTCAGTTTTTGACAAAAATCGGCGCACTTATATTTAATGTTTTTTTAAAATAGACTCCTCAGAGTTTTCCATTTGTAGCTTCTGCAAAACATATTTAAACACAGAGGCTCCTTTATTTGGTATATGTCTTTCGTTACGCCAAACTTCGAACACGTTCCAACGTTCTTTCAGTTTTTGACAAAAATCGGCGCACTTATATTTAATGTTTTTTTAAAATAGACTCCTCAGAGTTTTCCATTTGTAGCTTCTGCAAAACATATTTAAACACAGAGGCTCCTTTATTTGGTATATGTCTTTCGTTACGCCAAACTTCGAACATAGAGTTTCTGGAAATTTCGTAAGCGCCCACTAAAAAAAACAAGTTACAAAAAGGGCTGACAACGGCTGACAATGAAATTAATATAATTTTGTTTGTAATTTGTTAGAGAATACACAAAAATAAAAATTTCGCTGGCGTTTTGTGGCGTTTGCTTTTGCGAAACCAAACACGCAAAAAAATTTTTTTGAAATTAGTGTTAGTAAAGGCTAAATAATATGCTAATCTCTACAGCAGTAAATAATAAGAATTAAAATTAAAATGATTAAAAATAAAAATACATACTTGTAGAAATTGTATACATATTTTATTATTTTTAAATTTCTTTTGCACACACGAAATATAGAATTTTTGTAATGACCGCTTGACTTCTAAATCAGAAATAAGCTTTTCACAGAACTGTATGTTTGCACCTACACCAGAGGACAAAGTTTTGATGTTTTTGTAAAACCGTTATGATATTCTAACCGCACAAATATATAGCTATAATTACAGTGAAATATATTTCGTTTTGAAGCACATATATTTTGGGCTTTTGTCCAAATCGGAACCAGTGTCTGGCGGTTGTATCGCTATCACTAAAATTCTGCAATAAAAGAGCATTAAATTTGTTTTTAATGAGTATGCAAGATCTTGGCCTACCTGGGGTTGATAGGACGAAGGTCCTGTATCCATTGCACCTGATACCACATATACAAGCATTGACCGTCCATGGTTCTTGTATCAGGGCCACATCGGCTCCACCCTTCGCAAGATGAAGAATGAGGTTGGTAGATGCTGCCTTACTGCGATGAAGATTTATCTGAAGGACTTTCATCATCTAGAGGATCTTCAACTCCAGGTACCTCGATCACGGTCGTCTCGTGATCACCCTCGATAGTGATGGACCCATCTCGGAGCCAGGCAGTGCGGCTCTATAGGTCAATGATGCTGCAACTGTCGTCATCCAGTAGTGCTTCTTCAGCATCTACCGCCGTTTCAGGATGCTTTCCAGCATTTACAGCTGTGACTTCCGACTTGCCACTCAGCGTATCCACTTTGTATACCCTGAGGGGTACACTCATGAACCCAAACCGAATTTGGCCTTTGGACTCCTCAAGGGGTTTAAGGCAAGCCTGGTTCAGGACCAAAACTACCTGGCGGGAGGTTCCTACAGGATCCTGAACCTTGACCACCTTCCAATCCTTTGCAGGAATGGAGGGATTGCAGTGGCTGATGATCTTTAGGATCTCCTGTGGGTCAGTAGGTGAGTTTGACGGGACCAGCCCTTGGTCTAGAAGGTATATCCTTCCTATCCACGGCTTTGAGTTTGGCCCCCGGCCAAACCTCACCTACTCGACTCATGGCGGACTTATACAAACGAGCTGCTCGTTCATCACTTTTATCCTTGGGGATAAATGTAGCGACATCGCTAAAGGACCTGCCGGGCACTGGGTGGCTTTCATGCCTCTTAGATGAGGGACTAGGTCTAGTATCCACCTCCACTGAACGCTGTCTTTTATTAACAGCCAATGGAGGCTTTGCCCCTACAGACTTGTAGCCCTCACAGACGCCCTTATGCCACTCCTAGGTGTTTACCTGTGCAGGAGTGAGTGCGGCGACTGGTCGTGTAGAGAGTTGACTAACCAATCTAGTGGCCGGTCGAAGATCACCTCTCCGCTTCCAGGAGGGCAGATATTTTTAGTTTTCCCCGTAGCTAGGGAGGGTTGACCCCTGCCCGCGTTATTCGCAGTTGCAAGAGCCCCCTTGCGTGTGACCGCAGAAGACTTACGAGCACTAGTGGTCGGGGAATAGCCTGTAGGGTCGAGGGAAGTCACAGGTTTTCCTGTGGCCGAAGACATTTTAATGTTATCGTTAATGATTGATTTGGGCCTCAACTTGTAGCCGCTAACTACTTCCGTAATGCACTGTGTACAAGAATAAGGGCCCCGTGGTTGTCTATGAAGCAGGGAGTTCCACGCGAGGGTTGACACTCCGCCTTACACGAGCCATTTCGACAGACTGTCACCTCTGCCTACTCAGGTCGCAGTTTGTGAGTAATATTTGCACAAAACAGCAGGGCGCAGTTAAATCTAGTGACCGAGGTGGGCAAGGAAATCTGAATTTTTTGAAATCAAATGTTCGCTAAAAATTTCACGCATAAGGTCCATCGTTCGCCTTAGAAGTGTGCGGAGTGACTCCATCTTGTTGGAATTACAAATGAGGATGCTGCTTTGCCGTCGGCCGCAAAAATTGTCGATCATTGTTCACTACGAAGCCCCGGAATTCTATAGTTTAGCTTGTTGGAACGACGATGAGTTGAGATATGTGTGTGTTACAGGTTAGTTTGAATATCTGCCATGATGGTCTAATCTAAATCTAATCTCACAGTGCTATTAACCCGTGTGCCGAAGCAATCGAGTACCAATTCCAAACCATGCATTTGCAACTCCACATCGAGTTTTCACTCTCCCAGTGGTTTGTATTTAAACCACAACCACTACGTCACTCCCCGAAGGTCCTCAACCACCCGTGGTATCAGAATTAAGTCCAGCCAGTACTCCAACGAGTTACCACGCATTCATTTAAGAGCGCTTTGACACGCACAATATCACCATCTACCAGATCGGCAGCAGAGTTTCAATCCCCTTCAAGGAGAGACAAACCTTTTCTCACCTTAAAAAAGATGACACGCTGAATTACCTGCAAGTTAGGGGGAGCCGCAAACCGGCATACATAAAAATATAAATAAATGGTTTCCCATTACATCCCATGAAGGGACAGGGGAGAACTTCTCACAATCACTGAGCTGTGCGCTTTCCAGTTTTCACTCACTGATTGGGACCTACAATTTTACACCGATTCCGAACGGTATATTGAGAAGCTTTTTCATGGCTATATACTCGATAGTGTCGCCGTCACTATGCGAGGTGACCGCCGCCGAAAGAAATTTTAAGGTGGTCAGAGCCGGGTTCGAACCCAGGATCACATGCACAAGAGCCGCGCACACTAACCATTGCACCACCGACGGCCACCGGCATACAGGCAAGCATTATTATTCGTTCACAAGACAATACTTTACTTCTACCAACCACTGAACTAACTGTCCCGTACCACACTAAGGCATAAGTCTCTACTGAGGATTCGCCTTGCCACACCAACTACCGCGGTAAGTTTTTCCTTGATGTAAGGAAGATGCACCAGGAAGATCATCCGCTCACCAACCACTATCCCCAGGTACTTCACTTGAATCACACACCTGATATCGTTACTCCGACATCTGATGGCTGGCGGGCGGGCCAACGATAATCTGCCCTTCAGCAGCATTGTCACCATCTTATACAGAGCCTCGCCAACGCCGACGATCTCGCCCAGACGCAACTTACACAGATGGCCCGCTCACCATTCATCTATAGATCAGTACGAGACTATCGTTCGACAAGGATGACAACTTCGACGACAAGGATGACAACTTCATCTCCTGGCATCCGTCTTTCCGTAACCTACTCAGAATATTACCCCACGATAAGTGGTCAAAAGCATCCTTAAAGTCGACAAATATGTCAAGGACATACTTCTCTTATGAGTTAGCCACATAGCTTTTAGCGTGCATCCACGAATCCTCCCCAAACCTTCCCCTGAAGCTGAATTGAAACTCGGAAGTGCGCAAGATGCCGTCTCCTTAAGCCTGCTCTCTAGTATCTTTTTTAGTTTTAACGTGCATCCACGCATCCACCTCAGACCTTCCCCTGAAGCCGAATTGAAACTCGGAAGTGCGCAAGATGCCGTCTCCTTAAGCCTGCTCTCTGGTATATTCTCAAGTACCGGGAGAAGGCTGATGCCACGATATTCCGGTATACCACTCCACATATCACCGGTCATTCCGTCCACACCCAGAGACCTTCGACTTTTGGTACTCGAGATGCTGTCCGACAACATATCTTTACAGCACGAGGATCGGTCACCTCCCAGTCAGGAGGAGACCGATGAATTGACTCCGTACTCCGGAAGAACTCGTTTAAAAGTACATCGATACACTCAGTCTATGAGGTAATCGTCACATCTCCAACCCGTAGGAAAATCAATTATGCACTTCTCGACTTACCTCTACATATGCGGTATACTCTACCCCAAGGGTCATCCCGCAGAAACGCCTCCACTCGAGGTCTCTCATATGTCTGTGTCCTTATATGCTCTGAGACCAGCCAGATTAGCAAACCTACGTTGTGCCAGATTCTCCGCACCGGTGCGCCTTGCTCCTTGGAATCGCCTCCGGAAGTATCTCATCCCTCAACGAATCTCTTCCAACACTGGGGCCCACCACTTGACACCGCTAGCTCTAGCCACTCGACTGCGGCCGAGCTCCACATGGTTCATCAATCAGATCCACCGATCAATTAGGTTGAACATCTCATCCACAGTTAGCATCATTTACGTAAAGGATCAGTCTTCTTTATTCACCGCTGGTACGTTAACATAATATCAATGATAACATAATATCAACTGAAGTCAAAAGCTATCCTCGCCGCACCACTTGCAATCTTCACATCGATGTCGCTTGCCCCCATTGGACAGTCCAAAATATATAGGTCACTAGCATCGCTTAGCACGGTGACATTCCTCGTGTGTGGTTCTGATGGACAGGAGCATGCCGGTTCATCTTACTGAATCACATACGAGATAATGCGTTTGCATCAAGGCCTAGGATAACCGGAATGCTACTCGCGCGGAGTAGCACCGAGTCCATTTGCCCTAAGTGAGGGGCCAACGGGCTACTGAAACGACATTAGATGCTCTCGGGAGGCCGCACACCTTCCACAGAAACGTAGACTCCCTATTGGCCACTGCTAACCGCTGTGCAGTCAGTGCCAACTCCATCCACAACTACCCCAGAGACCCTGAGGGGTTGTTGTACCGGTACAACTGCCGGTAACCCCTGAACCCCATCAAGAGCATCCTTATTGTAAGGTTCCTGGAGTAGGGAAAACGCTACTCCCAGATTCCGCATCATCTGCCCAAACTCACACGTAACGGCCACAGTTAAATTTTAGTATGGCCGTATCCTCCATTTGAGTGTCTAGCGTTCACCTTTGCCAACCTAATAGCATACACCGGGCACTGCATCGACGTTATCTAATGCCAGTTGCAGATCATACGCTAGCACAACTTACAAATGCGAAATACTTCACAAGGCTGGATACGAAAAACGGGATTTGACAAATGAGGTTGTCCGGAAGATGACACCATTTGGCAGGTAGTGTTCATTAGCTCCCGAGATCTTTCAAAAACAAAGGCAACGCATTCTAGAAAAGGAACAAGTTGTAGTTTGCCAAACGGATGACGTACTGGGTTTTGACAGAACAATGGAGGACTATGACGTTAATTTAAGAAGTGCACTGAAGAAATTGTCTGAGGCGGGTGTTACCATAAATAAATGTCCCCCCACACATACAGGCGAATCTATGATTAGAGCAATCGAGGATTATTAAACGCCGAACAATATGTCTGAATTACGACGTTTTCTGGGCATGGTACAGTATTTGGGAAAGTTTGTACCTAATCTAGCCGAGTTATGTCAACCATTGAATGACTTACGGAAGAAAGACATGATCTTTGAATGGACACTAAAGGCTAGCGCGAGATGAATTGATTGAGTTGTGATTTGTGTGACACTAATACATTCTCATGCCATTCATGTTGTTACTACTTGGTATACATATGAATTCGACGGCAATGTTACGTTCGACTCAAGTAAATCAATCCAACGTGTTCGGACATGAATCGTTTTACTTGAGTGTTGCATGGTACATACGACCACTCATCCAAGACTTTATGGATGACGTTTTGTCGCCCACACTGAATTTGTTATTCGAACGTTTGATTTGTGTGCGCACGGTTGTAATTAAAAAAAGGAAAAATGGAGAATTTCGAAAATATTAAGATCAAAATAAATGCTGGTGAATATACTGTCTTAAAATTGGTATTTTCTAAAAACACATTCCTTTTCCTAAATAATCAGCTTTTTCTTAAAAAAGTAAATTTTCGTAAAAAAATTACCTTTTCTTATAGAAACTACATTTGCATACATTTTATTATTAATTATTTTTTAATTTTTTATTTTTGTAATGAATTAATTTTTTATGTTACTAAAGTAAATCAATAAAATAAAAGCAAAACAGAAAACTAATTCAAACAATCGTCTATACTCTTGGTGCTCCTTTGTTTTTGGAAATGCTCTTAACCTATCCACACATAGTATGTGTCACAAACATACACAGATTTCTGGTACAACACGTATCACAACACAGCTCAACCCAATCATTGGGTAGACATAGCATTGTATGACGCGACGGTTGCGTCGCAATGACTACTATGAGTGGGTTTACGTCTAGCCATGGCATGACCCGAACCGCTGCTGACGTCGGCCTTACGCACCCAGCATAACATTTCGCACGATGAACCGAAACATGCACTTGTGCTAGCCCTTAATGGACACAAACGCAACGTAAATCTTTCGAACAATTAAAGATACTTCTATCAACTCCAGCAGTTTTAAAACAATAAAGTCCACTGCACAAAACTGTAGTTTCCACGGATGCTTCAGAGTATGGTCTTGGAGCGGGACTACGACAAATAGACGACGATGGTTTTTGGAAACCAGTTATATACGCATCAAGAATGCTATCTGAGGGCGGAAAGCGATATGCGCAAATTGAAAAGGAAGCTTTGACAATAACTGAGAAATTTCGCGATTATTTGAATAGGCTTCATCAATCCTATTCCTAATTAGTCTTTATGTATAAAAATTATGGTAATATCGTCCAATGCTATCAAGGTCTCTATTTAATAGATTATCTCCTGCATGAATTTATTACTATTTTGTTTAGTCTTGTTCCTGATGGCTCTTTTACGACTGTTCCTATTCTTTCAATTTAATTATTATACTTGAATTTAGTATATGGGGTTTAATTGAAGATATGTAAATTTATATATTTCCAGCTGTTTATAGCTGAGTAAATAAATAATTAAATTAATTAAATTTTTCATAGAATCGCGCCATAAACCATTCCTATACCTATACCATCGAATTCGATCTGATAGCAGTAGATGCGTTATCGAGGGCTCCGCTGAAAACGAAGGGACAGGAAGAGGATGAAGACTGTAAAACATTCTTCAACAACATAATCGATAATATTCAAGCAAGCGACGATTTCTTTGGTAGACTAAAAACGGAACAAGAAGAAGAAGAGGTAGTGAATTTACTGCACCAACGGTTGGCTACAGACATCTAAGTGATCACCAGAGGTTTTTTTTACAATGACCGTTACAAAATTGCGGTGAACAATGGGATTCATAGCGGTATAAACAAATGCAAAACTAGGGCCTGTACAGAACAATTGGCACCAAGAAGAGAGCCTATCATACCGGCAGAAATACCAGACAGACCATGGCAGAAATAGTTACTTATCTTTGCTACTTTCACGGTAAGAACATATTGGTAGTATGTGTAATATGTAGAGGTCATGGAGATGGAAAGACAGACGTTAAACTGTATTATAGCGAAATTAAAATCTATATTTGCTAATCTATATCTGACAACGGCCCACAATTTTCACCTTAATTCCACAAGGTAATGGTTTAGCCGAATCAGCGGTTAAAGTAAAGCATCTGTTCCGTACATGGCTCTTTTGGAGTTTAGGACAGTTCCACTCTCAGCTGGTTTCAACCCTTCTGAACTTTTAATGATAATAAATCTTCGATCAATGCTTCCAATGTCAAGTAGCTAACTCGTTCTAAAGTGCCTCCGAAGAGGTCAAATATTGGAAAGTGAGGAAAGAAGAAAATTACAGCAAGCTGATAACTACATTTGTCTTCATGGTGTTAGACAACGGCCAGAAATGGAAAAAGATTCGGAGGTAGGGGTATGAGACCTACGGTAGTGGGGCAGAGTTGAATCATAGTCAGATACACCAAAATATTACTGGGTAAATACTAACAGTGGTCGATACAGGCGTAATAACTCGCATTCAAATAAGTCTAGCGGAACGTCTTCACCAAATGTAACAATTCGTCGGACATTGGTCGTACCAGTTGAAGAGGGGAATGGAGACACAAATGATCCTCGAGACAATATACCAAGCGAGTCCAATCACGATGACTTAACAACGTAATCGACGAGTAACGGAAAGCTAAATGCAGATCAAGTCGGGAAAGATTATTGAGACCACCATACAGATTTGATTCATATGTATTGGATTTTGATTGATATTTTGAATTCTTTAAATTTAATTACACTTTGATTGTTCATTTGAATTATAACTAGAAGTTAAATTACTTCGTATATTAATTTACTTTATATATATTTACTTAATACTCATATGTATATATTTACTTAAAGGGGGAGATCTGTAGTATCCTGCACTTTGGCAACCGGTCTATTTATTATGTACGTCTGGAAGAACAAATTGAATATAGTTCAGTTCGTAACTGACATTAGTAGAACTCCGACGTGTTTCATTATAAACATTATATTTTTCAGTGCGAATATCTCGGTGTGCACAGGCACATACGAAATTGTTTGTTTAAGTAGTGGTTGTTGAATGTACCCAGCGAGCAATTTATTCCGACTTCTGTCCAAATTCTGACAGAATGTCTGCACAAGTTGCTGAGTCTGATGCCTAACAGAAATTGTTACAGAAAGTTGTATGAACGGTTGACAATAATTCGGGCCGATATTTCTGGTAAAATTCTGATACTTATGCAGGCTTGTCTTACAGAATTCAGTCATTTTATCATTTGTCCGACAAAGCGCAAACCATTCTGACATTTGTCGGACATTTTGTCCAATATGATGCCATTAAAAAAATAATCACAGTGATTCTTAACTTTTTTTTATTGCTTGGAGAGAGAACATTTTAAACGGGTTAAGTTTTCTAAAATTCACATTAGTTATTTTTATTGGACACAAATCACTTTCATATGCACTTACTTATTCACCGTTTGATATATAAATGACGATCGATTGACACAAGCCCATCGCACAAAAAAAAATAACAGTGGAATGCAAGATAACGGAATGAAAAACAAAAAAACTCGCATTAAAAACTACAATGGAATGCAAAAATAATAACAAAACCAAACAAAAAATTCCCTTCAGAGAATAAGCAGAGAGCGGAATGCAAACGTAACAACAAAGTCGAACACACAAAAATTCCCATCAGAGGGGGAGCAGATTTCTCGCTCAGAGAGTGAACACATTTCTCGCTCAAATCTCTCTTGCTAAATTTCCGTGGGATGTTGCAAATTTCCTTTAGAGAATGCGCAGATTTGTCGGATAGTTGTCGGACAAAATAACAGAGATTTAACAGACTTTTCGTACAGCAGACATGTCGGAAAGAATTGCTCGCTGGGTAGTGCTATTTTTCCACCTAAAGTTTTTGAGTTATATTTGATTACCGTAATAGAATGGATTGATGGGATTTTCCAAAATTCAAAGTTTAAATTAAGAAAATAAATAAAAAAACAAACAAAATAAGAAAAAACAAACATTATAAGTTATAATTATATATTCATGAAACTAGAAAAATTTTAATTAATGTGAAGAAAGAAAGAAACTAGTTGGTTTTTAAAATGCGTTACGTTACTTAGAAGTTGTGGAGTAGGTGGTAAAGAGTTCCAGAGATCAACATCATTTATGTAAAAATGCCATTCCGATACAAATGTATGATGTGTAGGAAGAATTAACTTTTTTGCCCCTGTTGGCACGGGTAAACTGAAATTTATCAAAAAGGTATTCAGATTTTCGCAATCTACATTAGACCTGTCCCAAAATTGTATGAGATTTTTCAAAATGATTTTTCAACTTAGTTTATCCATTTTAAATATCCTTGGGCCAACAAAATAAAAACTGCGTCAAAAAAAATAAGAAAAACTTTTACCAAAACGCACCTGAAGTCAGAACTTGAGTGTTCCGCGATATGACGAAAAGTATGGTTACAAAATTACAAATTATTTTTGACCGTAAGTTTTTTTTAAGTTTAACAGCAAATATCTTTTGTTTTAATTAGTTAATCTATTTGTGAAAAAAAAAATTGGAAAAAATAAAGACGGATATTTTTTACAGCAATCGAAACATGGAATTTCACAATTTTCATTATGAAGTTCAGTTTTTGTCGCCTCCTATTTTCGAAATATTACTCCATCGGGTGTTTGGAATTTTTTTATATTTTTCTGTGGACTATTGGCTTTCAAAAACTTGGGGTTGAAAATTGAATAAAACACGGGCATCGGCAAGAAAAATTTATTTAGTGGGTGATGAAGTAGTTCGTTTGGAGAGCAATTGCTTGCCAACCAAGCGAAATGTTTTATCGTACTCTTATACCTACATTTGAAAAAGAAAAAGCTAGCAAAGCAGAGTTTAGATGAAGCTGTTTCAACGTGTG